>CAKKXW010000002.1:94819221-94848966 GCA_920937365.1 Sphaerophoria rueppellii | reverse complement strand
CAAAATCCCCATAATTTTAAATAAAATTATATTAATAAACAAAAAAAAAAAGAAGGATTGACCCCGACGTGATTTGAACACGCAACCTTCTGATCTGGAGTCAGACGCGCTACCGTTGCGCCACGGAGTCACCTGTTAGTTGGTTTCCATTTTGTGTTTTTAAGCTTTTATCATTTGACAAAGTGCAAACAATTGTGTAGAATGCAATGTTTGAATTCGTCAATCAAAATGTTATTTAACAGTCCTTGTCGGTCCAGTTTAAAGTCTTTCAAATCCGCATGTATACAGAAAGAGTATGAATATCATGTAAACATGGTTTCGTTTTTTCAAAGTGATTTAAACCGGTTAACTGATTCCTTAACATTTTTCGTTATCAAATCAAAGAAAAGGAAAAGTAGCGCCAATTATTAGATTTACAACACAAATCAATCGTTTGATAGCAAATAATCAAATCAAAGATAACCATTTACCAGCTTATCGAATATGAATAAGAAAAAAAAATAAAATTTCCCTCAAACGAAACGACATAAAAGAACCCTTCCATTTGAAAAGCCCAATAGTTAGTTTTTAACCATGAAGCAATTCGTATTAACAATAGTTACCCTCCTTCTGACGACGACGGTTCTCAGTCTGACTGGTGCCGAAAAACTTCGCTACGACAACCACACCGTTTACAAGGTCTCAATTGAAAATGAAAATCAACTTACCATAGTCAAACACTTGAGCACTCTTGCAAATGAGGTAAGAAATTGATAAAATTGTAAAATTTACATTTTCAAATAATTCAAATTTGTTAGTATAATCTGTGGAAACCGTTTAATGGAGTCGGCAGTGATGCCCACATTATGGTTAGTCCGAAAGTTAAAAGTGCGTTTAACAGTTTGATGAGAACCTATGAATTCGAAACAGAAGTCTTGGTGGAAGATGTCCAAAGGTGAGTTGAATTTTTCGAGTGACTTCAGTCAGTAGTAAATCAAATTTATTTGTGTTTACAAACCGAACGATAAGAACTCAGTAAAAGTGTCAGTCTGGTTTAGTTTCTTAATCATAAATTTCAAGTACCAATGTTTTGAGATAAGCCAAAGTTGGTGCAAAATAGGCTTTTGGGTCATAAAATAGTTGTGATAAATTTATTTAATGAGGTTTTGGACTTATTCCAGTTGGGTAGATCATTTTCTACAAATTAGCACTCAAGAATATGGTTTGGTTTTGTGTTTACCTTCAGTCAAACTGAGTTTAAATGTACTTACAACTCTTTTAGACCAGTTTATACCAGTTAAAAATTGATGCTTATGGTTTCTTTGTACTGTCAAAATACCTTTGTTTCAAAGTTCGGGTTAGGCTAAATGCTTTAAATAGTGCTACAAGAATATGTAGCGACTTTATACCAGTTCGACCAATTGTTTTTATTTCATTCTTTCTCATATGTCCAATTTTCTCTCCGTGATAACTTAAAAACGATATTTTTTCTTATTTGAAAATTTTTTTTATTGGTATAAAACTGGTCTAATTTAAATTTTTAATGATAAATTTTAGTTCTCTTTTAAAAAAATCAATGTGATTAACTTTTCAAGAATTTTGTTGTTATATTTGGTATAAAACCTCATTTCAGCCTCATTGACGAAGAATCAAGTTCTTTCCAACGTGATGCCACCTTCGGTTGGAGCTCCTATCACGGTCTTGATACAATTTACGACTGGGTCGATGATATTGCCGAACAACACTCCAAAATTGTTTCGACTTTTGAAATTGGTAAATCCTACGAGGGTCGTGATATTCGAGGAATAAAAATTTCCTCAAAATCTGGTAACCCTGGAATCTTCATCGAAACCAATGTTCATGCTCGCGAATGGATAACATCAGCAACGGTAACTTATTTCATTAACGAGTTGCTCAATTCAAATCGCCCTGAATTGAAAAATTTGCGCGAAAACATCGACTGGTATATTATTCCTGTTTACAATGTCGATGGATTTGTTTACAGTCATGAAAAGGTTTGTTCGCACTGAAGTCGAGTTTGAGTTGAATAATTTTAAGTTTGATTTTTGAAGGATCGCATGTGGCGTAAGTCACGTCAACCCGTGTCCGGATCAGATTGCGTTGGTGCCGATATCAATCGCAACTTTGACTCTCATTGGATGGAAAATGGCGGTGCCTTAGCAGATCCATGTGCCGAAACGTTTGCTGGACCAAAGCCATTCTCAGAGCCCGAAGCACAAGCGTTATCGAAATTCGTCGCACAACTTGCCAGTGAAGATAAAATCAATATTTATTTGTCTTTCCATTCATATGGGCAATATTTGTTGTGTCCTTATGGGCACTCAGCTGATGAATATCCAGAGAACTATTCTGAGCTTTTGGCGATTGGCAAAGCGACGGCTGAAGCCATCAAGAAACCTTACGGAACTGAGTTTACTTATGGATCGACTGGTAGCGTTTTGTGTAAGTTAAACAAATCAATTTACAAACTGAATAACTTTGATATTCTCCTTGAAGACGTTGCTTCGGGAACTTCGGTGGATTGGGTGTTTAACGAACAGAAGGTTAAGGTAGGTTGGACTTTTGAATTCCGTGATAAGGGGCGATATGGATTTATCCTCCCAGCAACGCATATCAAACCGAACGCTGAAGAGGCTGTGGAGGGTGTTATTGCACTCGTTCAAAAATCGTCGGAGCTCGGATACTTGTCGAAAAAGAACGTTTGAGCAAGTTTTTTTTGTATTTGATTGAGAATTAAGTTGAAATAAAAAGTGTGCAGGAAAAAAAAATCTTTGACCCCGACGTGATTTGAACACGCAACCTTCTGATCTGGAGTCAGACGCGCTACCGTTGCGCCACGGAGTCGTATAAATTCTTCTGCTTATTTTTCAAGCCGGAGGAATGGGTCTTTCTTTACAATCGAGGGTTTGTCAAGTAGACAATAAAATAAATGTTGTTTTTATGGGAAAATGGTGAGAATTCAAGACCTTAAATGAGGGAAATTGAAGGCACTTCTTGTTAAACATTCTGGTGGAACACGTTGAAAATGAAACAGAATTGTCAAAATCAAAAGGAAATTTCAACTTTTATTGGTCCTTCAATTCATCATTCAAATATTTCATATAGGACGACAGCAAGTCATCCATCTTATAGCCCTGAGTGGTGCAGCAAAGAAGTTTCGTAGCATCAAACATGTTCCCAAATCGAATATGGAAGAACGTGTTGCCCGAACTCCAAAGACTCAGTTCGGAGTATTCGTATGTCTGAAGAACTTCCTGCAACGAAACCAAATTCATATAAAATCACCTATTTATTTTTTGACACAATTAGACGCCAAACCTTTGATCTCGGATCAATAATATGAAATCCGCGTCGATTGATTGCAATTAAAATCGTTTCGGGCAAACTCTGATCGTTGGTCTGCTTCACCACGAAAAAGGTCGAACCAAACATAGGGAATTGGGAAATCTCTTCCAGGAACAGATTCTTACCCTCGAATTCGTCGACATCGTCAAGCTCCTCCAAGATTTTCGTAATCTCCATTTTCCAGTCGCTGCTCTTTTCCAATGGAATAACATCAATCGGCAGAAGTTTTGGCAGGGTCTCGTGAATTCTATACAACGGAACCATGTTCCCGCCAAATTGAACTCGATACAAAATTGCAGCCAGGAAAGCTCCATGTTTCGGAGAGATGTTGTAATAGCCATGAAGATATTTGGGAACTTCCTGCGAGAAGTGGAAAATGTGATCGGCGTTGAGATCTCTGCCTGGAATTATATCCAACCAGAGTTTCTTCATGAAATACAATTCATACGGAAAAATGTTGTTCTCCAATGGTCGGCCGGGGAAGAGTTCCTTCATGCTCGCCATTAATTCGCTGATAAAGTCGAAAATGTACTCGTTTTGTGGTATTGAAAAAGCCTTGTCACATAGACGGACGAACAAACTGAATCCTACGAGCGATTTCAAACCAAAACGCTTGCCAATAACTGCACACAACTCAGAACCGCGAGTTGTTGACTGAATTTCTAGGGTCTCGCTGGTTTCATTGGGGAAATTTATCTAGAATTTTGGTAACTCTTGACACATATGAAATTGGAGCAAAGACAAAACAAACCTGATGAAATATTTTCGTCGAACGATTTTGTATAGCTTCAATTTCTCGTACGAACGGTGGATACTTTCTTTGGCCACTGGCGAGGGTCTTTCGAACTCGTTTCAACGATTCGACCGCTAAGGGATGCTTCCTTGTTCGCAGGAAGAGGAAAAGTTCTCTAAGCACAAGCGAACCGGGAAACATAACACCCGTTGCCAGCCACATAAGATTCCAGCCCCGTTCTTCACTGTACAATACTCTGTTGTCTGTTAGTTGCTTCATAAGCTGACAGAAGACCTCGTCTCGAAGATGTTCATTTTCAAGTGCTGGCCCGAAGATTAGATTTGTATCAACTTGGTGTTTGCCACGAGGTATGTCCCCCATATACTGAAAAGTAGACAAAACGTCAAATAAAAAAGTTTGGGTCCCAATATGGAACCCTATGGTACCCCATTATTACCTTCAAGATAGCACTGAATATCAAAACTGATTTTTCGATCAGTTCACGATCTCGTTGAAGTTTCTTAAGCAATGGCGCTCTAATCGGATCCCCTGAATGGCCCCAAAGCTCATCAATACGCTCAAAATAGAATGATTCACTAAAAACAAAGCAAAACATACAAAATATAATCAGTAACCAATGCCTACCAACCTACGTAATATTCGGTCTGAAATAATCTTCAGCAAACTTCTTCAAAGTGTGCATTTTCTTCCGCTGCACAGTTGTGTACATCGAAATATTAAACTCTTTACTCTTCAATTCACTCTCCCTGAAAATCTCCAAAACTGTTTTCGAAGGTTTAGTCAAAGTCGCAACAACATAGACAGTGTCTGTCGGGAAGGCTCCCTTCAAACCATTGCATTCCCCATGAGCCCAACGATTCTGCTTATCCATGACCATCGATCCCGTGATCCCCCTCTGTAAGACTATCAAATCTCCTTTTTCTAGTTTAAGGTGATCTACCGCACGAGCCGATGGGTTGTAATCATCGATCGCAATGGCATATTTCGAGCGGGCCTTGAGATTGTCGAGAATGAAATTGATGAGGTCACTCACGTCTTTCGCTTCGCCGCACTTAAAACCAAAGTCTTCTTTCTGTATGGTGTTGATTTGGAGTTCTTGTTGATCATCGGCGGTCGAGAGCACCGAATGAATTTCGGGGTATGTCAGTTCGGCCAGTATCTGTTCAAATTCATCGATGAAGAAGACACCCAAAGAATTCACAGAAATCAGAAGATTATCGCTGAGAAGTCGTGGGCCGCTTGTGCGAACAGCTTCAAAGAATCTCGAAAATACCATGGGCCAGGTGAGATGGGCGTAGATTGCAACGTCTTCACGGGCTGAAGTCTTCGACATTTCAGTCTTGGAATAGTTGACTTTGTTGAAGACTTCTGTAATGAGGTTTTCCCAGGTGATGAATGCCCTTTCGCCAGCTGCTAGGAAATCTTTTGGTACACAGTTTGGTATAAGACTGCGAAGAGTCTAAAACACACATTTCTAGCGAAATTTAGAATCAAAATGAATAACTTACATTTGGATCAATGGTTGGACCGTGCTCCACGAAGTATTGAATTGCACACAACATAGCAACGTCTTTCTCAGACTTGCACCGGTACTCTCCCAAATTAAGTCCTCGAGTTACCTTTCAAAAATCAGTCCTTCAAGGCCTTCGAAAGAATTGTGATTTTAAAAGAGGAATACCTGTTTGTAAACTAAATGCGTCGCAAGATGATCCAACGATGGATCATACCACGGAGTGAAGATTTCTTTCCGGAACACTAACTTCCATGGAGCTGTTCGCTCGTCCTGGCCTTGTTCCTTGGCGTACTGTTCACAATTCGAAATCGCGTCCATAATGTGCTCATTTTCACAACCCAACGACAGGGTCTTATCGAAAAGGGTTATTACAATCGAAAACCCGAAATTATCAATTAGACCCATGTTATCGGAGAGTTGTTCAACGACCTCTCTCGATGTTGAACTTGAATCGATTTGAAGTCGCTTGACGGTATCGTCCATGAGGAAGAAATTCAAAGTCATCGGGGAACGTTTTCGGATTGCTCGAAGTTCGAGCCAAGATGGAGGTTGCTTTCGAGCGCCGTTCTGAAAATTATGCTCCAAAAATCGAACCTAACAAGTATATCAAGTTTTCTTCCTACCTTGAGTGTCCTGTCCAAGGCCCGTTCACCGAATTCAGCAAATAGTTCTGGACCACTTCGGATGAAAGTGCGGAGGAATTTTTCGAACTTTTGACTTGGTGGCACACATCCAAGACAAAGTGCCAATAAAATCCAACCCTTAGCTGAAGAACTCTTGTTTGGATTGCCAGTTAGTTGCTTGCAAAGTTGGCAAAATATTTCATCCCTAGAAAAATGATGGCAATTTCTTAGAAATTTCAAGAAAATGGCTAATCTAACCTGAGTTGTGGTTTCATGATGGCATGTCCAATTATAAAATGGAGCTTCTCCAGTTTACTGCTTTCACAGCTCAAAGTCTGATGGTAGTATTCAACTTCGTCGCTATTATTCAAAGCATTTCGCAGAAGTTGAGGAAGCTTTGTTTTCCTCTTAAGGGTCTTGTGCTGTTGAAGATGGTTTTGGGTACTTTTGACAACTATTCCGCTTTGACCGTTGATCTTGTTCAAATTGGCTACAAGTTTCTCTATTATAGGAGAGTTTAGAGACTGTCGTTCTGGTGGAGCTCCTAAAAACTCATCGGCTTTTGGCTCATCAAGGTCGCCCATGAATCGTTGTATCATTATCCACACTGCCTATAACTCGAAAATATTAGTTCTGATCACTTTTAAATGTGTAATGAAGCAAACCTGAGCTGATATCTCATCATTGGGACGTGGATGATGCAGGAGAGATTTTTTCAGTGGTGACTTACTGAAATAACTTGTAGCCTTCGGATTGAAGTACATGGCAGCAAATCTTGAAAAGTTGAATTCCATGGATTTGAGATCGACTTGTTTCGTCTTTGGCATTCGAATTGTTTCGCCTGCAAATTTCGAGTGACGAACGTGCTAAAAAGTAAAATCCAATTATTCAAAATATTTTCTGAAAAGGCTTAATGACGCATAGACATATAACTCTGTAACCAGACCTGGAAACCAATTTCAGTTTTCAGTGGTTGATAGAGGGTTCTTAAGCCTTTAATTTGATGTGCAACTTTACATGTTTTGCTTGCAAAATTCTAGTAGGTCGGCAATTTAAAACCGTGGGAAAATAATTGCCGAATTTAAGAATGTCGTAAATATTTTGCTAACTGAGCTCGTCAAAATGTTTTTTTTATGTAACAAATAGAACTTAAGTGCGAGTGCAATAACCAAGAAAATGCAAAGAAGAAAGCCCATAACCTGGAGCCAAAATAGGTCAAAAGCATTGGTACACAAAAAAATAACAACACAACAAACAATGTATTTTTTTTTTTAATTTTGGTTTAACATTTATATTTCACAGTCATGAAATGCTATAACAGTTATTTAATATTAAATCTTTTTTGTTTTTGTTTTTTTACATAATAAATTATATTGCATATTTACAGGCTCGAATCACAATTTTCGTTCAAATCTTTTTAATAACAAGAATTCACAGACAAAAAAATAATGATTCGATGTATGCTTTAGCTTATACCATTAAATCAACAACAAAAAAACAAACAATGAAAGGACAATAAGGATTTGAATGGACATTAAACGCCCCGCCAGCCACCTCACGCTCACAGTCGTGTTTCGTATGAATATGAAGCCACAGGACGAGACAAAAGCTTACTCGGCACAGGTTTTTTGTTCAAAGCATTCTTCTCAAAAAAGTTAAGCCTATCTCTTACATTCGGTCCAGATGGCTCATCGGCAGTGTCTAAGAATTCAAAAGCGGCATTCACTTCACTATCAAAATCGAAGTTTAGATTCATGTCTTCGGGTGTTTTTGGTGGTTTCTGATTGACAGAGTTGACGAAACTCCTATTCAATTCGTCAAGTCGCTGATTGTAATTGGCTTGAGCTCTGGATTTCCAATCCCGATCGCCAGCGTCGTGGTATCGTTTCTCCTCCAATACTCTAACAATTTTGATGCGTTTCAATTCTTGTTGTTTCTCCGACGAAACGGTATGGAATTTCCGACGAACCAAATAGCCACGAGAGTGGGCTTGCAAGCGAATGATTGTTTCTCGAAGTGTGTTAAATTGTTTGGTCAGGTTGCGAGATCGGATTGAGGCCTGCAGCCGATGGACTCCCTGTTGGATGATGAGGAAATTACGTCGAACTTGCCGGCTGCGCCAGTGCTTTTGGATTACTATAGCCGCGTCACGGTATCTTGTAAGCCAGCGTTTGAATAGAACCCTGCGGAAACCTCGTTGAATGAGAGTGATCGATGTGAGAATAATTCTTGATCGTTTGTTTTCTAGGAAGGTGTCGGATATATATTTCAGGAAGACTTTACGTTGTCCAAACTGATAGTCCGAGTTGGGTGGTAGTATTTCTTTGCAGATTCTCTTGGCCACCGCTAGGCAGTCGGTTTTGTGAGGTGGTTTGATGCCTGGCAGCAGGAGTCTGTACCTCTCGACAAACTCAGCGAAAGTGTGTCGAATTGGGTAGCCAGCTCGGCGAATTCGAGCTGTCTCCATCATTCCAGAGTACCGTAGTTGACGAACACACAATTCACTGTCAAAGTCCTGCAAGAAGGGAGACATTTTTTATTGCTTACTTATAGGAGAAATGAATTTCTTACATTACGAGCTTTGGATTCATTTGGTTTGATGCAGCGAATGAAGAATGGATGACTTGCTGAGAGTGTCTTCATCAGAGAATCCAGTGAATTTCGAAATTTGACTGAGAGGGTCATTTGTTTCTTTATGGCATCTGTGTGAAGCTCGGAAGCGAATATTTTGAGTAGGTATTTGTTTGAGGACTTGGCTACCATTTCCCGAATGTCCATGCTGAATGAGTCACGATTTTTCTCCAGGAATCCTAAAGCAAGTGAGGTAGTAGTTGATGGTCATTCTGATGTTTTAAGAACTGTTTTGACTTACCATTAGCATTGTACATAACGACACCAGCGTAGTGAACAATTCCGAATAATGGTGTCTGTGTAGATTTTGGTTTGATGTAAATGCTCCTCGAACCATGGGTTGAATGCAGTTTCTCAAGCAGAGTTGCATCGGTTCCTTTTGGAAAAATCGATTCCTCGTCAATTAATGACATCACATTCACCGACTTGATAGCAATCAAGTCCAGAATTTCCTGATTGTCCTTGAAAGCAATTGTTTCCCAATCGATGCCATCGGCTGCGTACTCAGCTTGTTCCATCTTTGAAAAAAAAAAAAAAATCATCCAAATTTTCACTACATGATATCTCGAAAATAAAACAGACCTTAAAAATATGTTGCACGAAAAACTGCTGCAAATTTTCGTTCGCATAGTTAATGCACAACTGCTCGAAACTATTCACTGGAAAGTTCTCGAATCCGAAGATGTCTAGCACCCCAATCGATTTCATGCGCTTCGAGTCCTTGTCCTTGTCAATTGTTTCATTTATACAGTCAATGATTCGTGTGAATATTTTGCCATAAAGGGCTTTTGCGAACGCATCTCGACCCTCAAGAGCTATATCCTTCGATATCGAGGTTACCACTTTCTCCCCATGAACATAGATCGTCCTCCTTGTGAGGGCCTCACACAATAGCGAACTAGATACGCCTAGGAAGTTAGCTACCCTCGCTGCATTCACACTGTCGTGAATTTCTGTCGCGTCGATGTTTTTCACTTCGGCTCTGTCTAACCTTAAATTCCCCAAATGCAAAATGGCCGCCAAGAGAGTGAAAATCTGCCAGACTTCGTCGGGCTTAAAGGAGAGCACTTGCATAGCTGAGCGGACATCAGTAAATGCTTTCGCATCGCTTTTGCCATCCAACGTCAGGCAACCGCCCTGCGAGAGATAATGGTACCTCCCAGCATCATCAAGTTCCAATCGTTTCTTCTCATCCTTACTCAAACCTGCCAGGATGCAATAGAAAATGTGATAGTTCCTCTCGTCATTGCTTTGCGAGACAATCCTTGAAGTCTCAAGCAAATACTGCTCAATCTGGGCGCCTGTAATCACCCCCCTGTCATTGAACCTTATGTCAATGTACTTGCCGAACCGCGAAGAATTGTCATTCCTCACGGTCTTGGCATTGCCGAAGGCCTCCATTATCGGATTCGCCTCGATAATCTGCTGCTCGATCCACGAATGCTTGCCACTAATCGCCGCCAAATATTGCATTATCAGTTTTGTACTCTCGGTTTTGCCAGCACCCGATTCGCCACTTATCACGATGCACTGATTCATCGATTCGCGTTTCATCTGCTCAAAAGCGTTATCGCTTATCGCGAAAATGTGCGGCGGCAATTCACCTAATTTGCGTCCCCGATAAAGTGCTATCTCGCGGTTTGTGTAAATTGACAGAACCTCGTAAGGGTTGATCGCAACTAACATGGCACCTGTGTAGGTCTAAAACAAAAACAAAAAGAGTTTAATGAATCAGCTTTGAAGATGAATCACGGTTTGTTTTGTTGTCAAAGTTACTGTATTTATGACTTACGATTACGTACATAGATTAGTTTGTTTTTGTAGCGAATGTACAAGTTCCGGAGGATGGCGTATTCCTGCAAATCGCCGAGCGTTATCATATCTTCGACGGTGTTTTGTGAAGACAAGTGCATGGCCTTGAGTATTTGCGTTGAGGGTATCCAAAATTGACGACCTTCATCGTCGCAGACATATGTGCGGTCCTTGTCGGTTCGTATGATTCGGGCTGCGGTGGGCACGGCGAATTCGTCTTTATTCGATGGATTGATCCACACATATTCGCCCTGAAAACAAAAAATACATTTTCTATTAAGAGCGGGTCGATTCTAAAATTAAATAAAGCAAGTTCTATATAAGATACCAAGAGAACAACAACAGCGTCTGTTTGGATGTGGCTTTGTCGTTGGAGGCAGGCTTAGGCAGCATGTCCTTAGCTTCAGAGCCGTCAACGAGCACTTCATTACAATCCGCATAGAGGCTTAATTCGGCAACATAACCTTTATATGCACTCACGCTCAAACAGAAGAGAAAGATGAGGATACCAAAGAAAATTTCTACGAGCTCCTCGACAAGGCATACGAGCAATGCCCTAGCTTCGACGTTAAAATCGTTTGAGGTGATTTAAATGCTAGGATGAAAGGAAATCTTTGGTGGAACAGCCGGAAAACAGCCTGCACTACAAAAGATCCGATAACGGATTCAGGCTTATCAATTTTGCAGCGGGGCGAAACATAGTATTAGCAAGTACGCGTTTCCCACATCTCAACATCCACAAGGGGACCTGGAGATCTCCAGATCAATCAATTGTCAACCAGATTGATCATATTGCGATCGACAGCGATCGACGCAAGACACTCTTCAAGCATTAATGATGTCCGAACCTTCCGAGGGGCCAACATCGACTCGGACCACTACCTCGTTCTAGCCAAGGTAATGCAGCGGATATCTCGACCAAAGCCGACGGCTACAATCGCAAGAGATTGCCAGATCCTTTTCCGATCGAGTGTAAAGTTATCTCATGAGAAGTCCGATACAGCCAGCATCAAGCATTGATAACCATTGGCAGAATTGCCAGGAAGCCATTAGGGATGCTGCCTATAAAAGGCCACCAAAACGAATCCCCTTGTTTGATGATGAATGAAGGCAGGTATATGCAGCCAAGCAATAAGCTGCGCTGCACAGAAGGACGAGATCAGCTGGGAAGCTCTACGAGCAGAAGAGAAGAGAAGGACACAAGCTTTTCAAAAAGAAAAAGAGAGAGCATGAAAAGCGATCGGTGGAGGATTTTGAGAGACTAAAAATCAGGAATGAGGTTCGGAAGTTTTACCAAGAGGTGAAACGAATGTCTCAAGGTTACCGAGCACGAATTGAAGCTTGTAAGGACCAACAGGAAAATATCGTTGTAGAGTCACAATCAATGCTGAGGATATGGAAGGACCACTTCTGCAGACTGTACAACGGCGATGACGAATCGAATTCCGCTGTCAGGCAGAACGAACCACTCAATGAAGACGTCGCAAGCCATGATTTCCGTCTACCCGACCTTGAAGAAATTAAGATAGCAATATCTTAGCTTAAAAATAACAAAGCCGCGGGAGCTAATGCCATCGCTGCCTAACATGTTCAATGCAGCCGGTGATGAAAACGATCAATGACATTACGTGTGAAATATAACATAATTGAAATAGCAGCCACGACTTCGCTGGGGGGAGCGCATTCGGTCAGACTGAATTTGATAATGTTGCGTTTGAGGACCGAAGTGGTTTGCGGCTAATTAGCATAGACCTGTGACTAGGGACGGCCCCACAAAAGTAAGTCCAAAGGGCTGAAATCACACGATGTTGGTGGTCAATCCACGGCGCCTCGGCGCTAGACAACCATGCCTTGAAATCGCTCGTGTAGAATATCGATTGTGTCTTGAGCTGTAGCGCCATCCTGTTGAAATCATATTTCAGGCAGGTGGTATGCACACACTTTCATGAACAGCGGCGATGTTTTTGGCAGATCTTACGTTACGTTGACGTAAGGATGTTAGCTGATTGTTTTATCATTTTCACATGTTGCTCGATGCTGTAACTAACAAGTCAGTCTTTAGTGACTGATTAAAAGACATTATTTTTACAGGAAGTATACAATATGGCCGCCACGAGATGTCAAAATCAACCCACCCCTATCGGAATATCCTTAATTAGATTTATTGTAAATTCACCAAATTTTTCTTTGAATTCTCGCGTTTAATGTCATCGCTAAAAATATTTGACAGCGCTTTTGTTTGCCTTTATCTTCACGGGAATGATAAAAAAACCGAACAATTCAGCGTGTGGTCAATAAATCTTTTGAAATCAAACAAAATTTGATTAAAACGAACATTAATGACGCTTTAAATGATTTTTTCTTTTAATTGAATTCCATTTTTTTCTTCGAACAAAAATCGATTCAGATAAAGATTAAAACTTAAAAGGAACTTGTCAAATGATGGTTAATCAATAACTTAGATTTAAAAAACATTTTAAAACTGTCATACTGTTTATGATGTTTGCGTTCTTGTATGTTAACGTTATATTAACGATGTAACGATGTGTAATATCCACTTGTGATCATAAGTCAACAAATCCACTCAACGTTTGCTATCAACACGAAATTCCTTTCACAAACAAAAAGAAAAACAAAATCTTCATTTTATTAGTCCAAACATTTACTCAACTTATCTTAAAATTGATTGTAAAAAATAAAGGAACGAAAGCAAACATCAAAACTGTCACAATCCACTTTATGCAGTCACAATTGCACTTCAAATTGTCCAACTAATGATAGCGTTAATTGGAAATGAAACCAAAAACAAACTGTCGATAGCGAGACTAAATGACTTCCTTCTCGTAGCTATGTATCGGTATTTGGTGTGTTTAAAGACATTTAGATTATTTGTCTTGTAAAAATTATTATGTCACATAAATTACGCACAAACTATCAATTTATCAGAACATAAACCGCCAGCACTTACGTGGTCGTTTTTAATCAAATTCGACATTTCTTGTATCCAATGTAATTGATCAAATCGTGCTCACAAATTTGGTGTGATTTATATTTTGATTGGTTATTTTTTTTTCAATTTTTATGGTTTGACCTTTTAATTTGTCATTCTTTGCTTCCAACTATCCGCTTTATCACTTAAGACAATTTTAAACGTTTCACGTTTTACGAACGTCTTCACCGACCGAAGTTAAAGGTGCGAATAAATTCTTCAAACTATCGCCAAATTCCATATTGGCTCTGATTGTTTTATTACTTCAAACAAATTTATCAGTCAGATATCAGTTTTTACCTGATAGGGAGAGACTTGAGGGCTGTTGATATCGGTATCGGTAGAAGAAAAAAAAAACTGAAAATATTTGATAACACAATTATTGTTTTCCTTTTAGAAAGAGAGAGTGAGTCAAAAGAGTTGCTCAAACTCAAAAGAGAGCCAAAAATGCAAAGCGAAACTAATGTTTGTTGATAAATAACAAAAATATTGTAACTTTAGTTTTGTGAAAACTTTTTTTATTGAAACTTAACTGCCCACCCCTACTTTGCAAACAAACATTAATACATTTTTTAAAATATTTGCTTTCAAAAACGACACATTTTGAGGCCAAAAAAAAGTTAAATTCTATGCTAACGGTTCTTGACTATAGGGTAAATGCTAAATAATGTTGACAAAACTCTTTGTTCCTTATGCTTGTGTTGATTTTGATAAAACTACAATTCTAGACATCAATTAAGTAGCGTTATCGTTTAGTTAAATGAAATAACGAAACAACGGTAACATGAATAACTTCAAAGATGGGTACCTTGCTTGATGAATTGAAGTAGGAATTTGACATTTTATTTGACAAAGAAATTATAAGCATTCCAGAATTTGAAGAAATGTATGTTTTGCACCCAAATCGAGAAGGTTTTAGTTAAAGGGTTGTTGTTTTTTATTTATTGTCATATCTATATTCAATAAAACTCTTAACATTTTTTTGAAAGGGTATTTTTATGACACTCTCATTTCCTCTTTACAATTATGAATGAATCATAACCAATTTCAGCACATTGGTCAGTTTTTAGAACTCATGTGATTGCAATCTATTGTTTCTTTGTTTATCGTCACCGGACCAAGGTTTATTGATAAATTGATTGTGCTGGTCAACAAATATTCTATATTCTGTTCCTAATAACTCAGATATTTGTTGTTATTTCTGTATTTTCAAATGAAGAGGTCAGACTGACCACTGACCAGAAACATAAAACAAATTTTAAATAAATTCATTTTTTTCAAACAAAACCCCATTCTCGTTTTGCTTCTTGATCTTGTCAGGATCAAAAGAATTGGCTTTCAAAAGACCTGTTACACATTTTAATAAATAGAGTTCGAGCAGACATTTCTTTGATATATCACTTCACTCGATATTTTTGGAAGAATTTTCTTTTCTCTGTCCAAAATTTTTCCCACAATTTTTGATGACAGTCAAATTTAGAACTATCGATTCTGAATTTTTGCGACACTCGGGCCATCTAGTGCACTCATTGTGTCTCTGGCATAAAAAGGGTTAAAAAATCCCTTGAGTGGGTGCAAATTATAAAAAAAAATCGTTTTCATTCTAATTCATTTTGGTAACACTGTTGAGATTCATTATCACTAGGCGCTCAGGAAAAGAAGTAGCACTTCTCTTACATTTTTCAGTGTTTCTACTCAAATTTGCACTCAAACATCAACTGTATTGGAAATGGTCTGCAACCGCAACTGGAACCAGAAGTAGGGGAAATTCAAAGTGGTAAATATGTTTTAGATGGGAAGAAATGAGTGGAACATTGAAGAAAAGAAAAGAAAAGACAACATACTAATGACGTTTTTAATTGGCAATCTGGAAGTAAAAAAAAGCGTTCTGAAAGCGTTCAATTGGGCAAAAGTGACAGTTCTGATTCTGAAAAGAAGAGAATTTCCCTTCTGATTTCAAAAACAGAATGCTTCTTTTTCGATTCCAGATTGCCAAATAAAAACGCCATAATAATGCTGCACGCCTGGTATTTCGCCATTCATTTTCTTTTTTTGACGTGACGACTCCACTTACAGGAAGTGCTTTCTCTCCCGTGCTCTATTATCTTATCTCTATGATCCTTGAATTGCATACTTTTAAGAGTAGCTCGCATAGAATATATGCAATTACTAGTAAAGATCGGCACCATGAAGTTATAGTCGGGCACATGAACCAGTTTCGACTCCTAAAAGATTGCTTATTCTTTTAATATGGTCAACAAATAGTGTGCAGAAATAATTTAACGAAAATAAATTATATCTTCAAGGCGCAAGTATCCAATTATCCAATCAAACAAAATAAATTTTTCTGGTAAAACACCAGTCGAACAGGAAATTTAGCAGGTATGCCTGTTGCTCTTGCTGATCTTGTTTTTACTTTATAATTTCCCGCCATTTCTTTTACAGGGGAGATTGAGTCATTTTGTTTGAAAGAGAACGAACTACAACAGATAATAGGAGAAAGAAGAGCGCATGCTAGATGGGAGAGATGGACATCAGAAGGGATTTCCTCTTTCTTTCTTTCTCAAGCTTGCTGTCTTACTATTTTCTTTCTTGCACTTTGTTATGAAGCTTACCTTTTTTCTTCTTTTTATTCGATCTTCCTATTGTTGTGCTTTCATCCTCATTCATTCACACAAGGCAAGATTTAAGATTATTGCGGACGGGTGACATACCTCCTTTTTTTCATGGGCGCCTGGTGTTTTTATGAAATTAATTTTTTCGTTTATCCGCTTGTCGTCGGTCAGACTTCTTAATATAAACGTCATCGTCATCATGCACGATATACACCATGACAAAAACTATAATGACATGTCTGACGTTTCATTTATTTGTAGTCAAATACCAGGTGATCATGAATAAAAGGCATCCCTCGCGCCCGCAATACACCGAAGTATAACCTTGAACGTATGTGTGTTATGTTCGTATAAATATCTACCTTTCTTTTTCCGATGAAATACATTATGTATTATCTCTCTCTCTCTCTCTGTCTCTCTCTCCATCAATATTTCATTCAAAATTAAATTATTATTGTCTCTTTCACGTTGGTGTTTTGCTTTCCCTTTAGTAGCGGTGTTTGTACAAAACAAACTAGTCCTACTAGTTCATTTAAATCCGTTAAGAAATAATCTTATTATTTTATAAATTTAACTTTTAAACTACTAGTTTTCTTTAATTTTCCTCTTATTTGAAGCATCGCCGCTGACATACATAATGTCTGCTTCTCGGACTTAAGATCAACTGTAAAACAAATCAGTGTTTTCCTTTGTTCTCACGATTTAGGTGATTGAAAAGAGAAACAGATAGAACACACCGCAGTTCTGTCCCTTTTTTGACAGTTAAGATGCCGATTTATTTGACGTGTTGAGTTGCATAAATCCATTTATTTAATAAATAAAACATTGCCACGCTGTTCTAGATTTTATATATTTTATTTTAACAAAAGCCCACTTAATATTGTGCAGATTTTATTGACTTTTTAAGTCGATGTTGCTGGATTATGTATATTTTTTTTATAAAAAGCAGGAAGTAGCCGTAATACCCACCTTTGTGCAACATTTTCTTAAAACGAATTTTAGCACCACACTGATGTTTCTTCCTTTTTTACTACTCCTTACTCCTTAGCACATAGTTTTGCTTGGAAAGCAATGGAAACACAATAACAGAACTCTTACCTCCAGGGAGCAAAACAATTTAGTGTTGTCGCACTCTATAAAACACAAAAATAGGTATGAATCCGTAACAGAAAAATGTTGTTCCATATACAAAGAGTATATTTATATATTTTTTCATATTATCTATTTTTTACAAAGTTAAGAAAATACGTAAAAGATTAAAAATAAAACTCATTACATCTTATTGTCTTTCTATGGTATGAGTGAGTTCAGAGTTTGTTAGTTCTTCGTGAACGTTGATATACTTACACTCGATAACAGCCATCTATTGAATCTGGTTAGGTGATTGAGAAAATGAAAAATAACCACCTTAAATAAAAAATAAAGCTTTTATTTCATTTTCTTGTACTTATTTCAGAAGACAAGCTGCTACCTGCATTGAGTGGATTTCTTTCAAATGGTGAACAAAAGAAAAGGAATCTGCTGTCTTTGTTTCTCTTTCTAACACGCAAGGAACAGCCGTCAAACAAGAAAGAGAACTTCCAAGTGCATGTGTAGTTTAAGCTGCTTTTTGAAGACTTTTTTTAAGTTATTAAAACAATATTTGTAAAGTTAATTAATTAATTATAATTGTCTAATCTAAATCAGTAAATTACAATGTGTGGAATATTAATCTTCTTTCTCTAATAAAGTTATTTCAAAACTAAAAACCTTTTTTTGCACATTTTGCTTATTTTAGGAGATTTCGGAGAATAAGTATTTTTCTTTATTTTTTGTATGCATGTCTTCCGCAAATTAATTCCTCTGCGGAAAAAAAAAAAAAACAAAACAAAATATTGGATAAACAGAAAAGGTAAGCTTGATTTCGTTGCAGGTTGCCATCACTTTCTTGCAACTTGCAACATTACCACGTGAATATGAAAGAAAAAGTTAAAAGGTAAGCTTGAGAAAGAAGAAATAATTTCTGTTAAGATAGGGTGTCTCCATCTCTTCTTGCTAGCATCTGCACTTCTTTCTCTTATTCGGTTTTATCTATCACTGGTAGTTCTCTTTCACAAAAAATGACTCAATTTCTCCTTTCGCATAAAAGGTGGGAAAAGAAACAAAAAAACAAGATCAGTAACAGGTATACCTGCTAAATTTCCTATTCGCCTGGTGTATTACCAGAACTATAGATTTGTTGTTTGGGGGAAAAATTGGCCATTGCGCCTTGAGGCGACTATAAATTTCGATATTATTTCTGCTAATGTGTTAGCAAAAAAATGTATAGGTCTTTTAGGGGTTCTTGCGCCTTGAAGCGACCAAAATTTATTTTCGAAAGTATTTCTAAATAAATTAAAGTAAAAATTAACTTTTACATGTCAAAATCGATCTCTCGGCTTAAGGCGACCGACCATAGATTGCGAAAATATGTTTGTTGTTGCTAATTTATTGTAATCCCATATGAAGATAGTTTCTGATGCCATTAAATCGGTAACAAGAGCTTGGAATTGAGTTTGACTTCCAATAGTAACGTCAACACGCGGATATAATGTTTTAATTAAAAAGTAAGTTATTTCGAAAATTATTTAACGTTTTACCACAATGAAGTCTTTTGTGAGCAACGCCTCCTCCTAACTCAAGTAAAATCACTGTCGCATTTGTTTTGGGTGTTTTTTCCCTCAAGGCTTTTAACGTGCATCAACAGTTTTTCAGTTCCAATTCTCATCGACATTGGCACACGCATCACTTGTCAAATTCAATGGCAGACCTTTCTTTCGATGGGTTTTGGGAGAATTTTTTCTGCCCAAAATTTTGGCAGGGGTTAACTCACAATTTTTGATGAAAAACTTGAGGAAATTGATTTCGCTCATTTGCTCATATTTGATAGAACAGCTCAATCACAGTTTATAACTGAAAACTAGACTCTATTCTGCGCTCCTGTTGCCGAGTGCCGAGATGTATGCATCGGAAGAAATTCTTCATAAGCGATTATTAGAAACCGAGGACAAAATCCAAGAGAAATGGTTTTTTGATCATAACTCGGTAACCAGGTCTCGCAGACAGTTTTTGTTTTCAGTGACCGATAGAGGACGAATGGACCTTTGTTCTCATGCAAGTAATTCTTCTTCGGATCTCCACTAAGGTGTCATTTGAAGGATTGATGTTTGTTCCAAGGTAGGTGAACTCCTTAACTACCTCGAAATTGCTGCTGCCAACAGTGACATTTTATTCTAGGCGGTGGACAGATGTTGCTTTGTTTGTTGATAGCATGTATTTACTTTGTTTTGTCCTCATTCACCTCAAGACCAACGAGTTTCGCCTGTTCTTAAATCACTGTAAAGGCTTCAAGCACAGCTCTCTTGGATTGACCGATGATGTCTATGTCGTCCGCATAGCCTAGGAGCTGAGTGGACTTGTTGAAGATAGTGTTTTCCCTGCTCACACCTGCCTTGCGCACTATCTGCTCCAGGACTATGTTAAAGAAGTCACATGCCAACGCATCTCCTTGTCGAAACCCTGCGCATGTTTGGAATAACTCGGATGAGCTGTTACCCATTTGCACACTGCACTGCGTATTGTTAAGCGTCATGTGGCGCAGCTTTATCAGTTTGTTCGGAATCCCGAATTCAGACATCGCCATCATAAGCTCTTGGCGGTGGATGCTATCATACGCAGCTCTAGAGTTGATGAAAAGATGGTGGGTTTCGACTTGAAATTCGTTGGTGTCTTCCAGGATCTGCCTCAGTATGAATATTTGGTCTATCGTTGTTCTGCCTGGCCTAAAGCCACACTGGTACGTGCTGATTATTGTGTTGCAGAACGGTTTAAGACGTTCACACAGTACGTTGGATAGGATTTTGTATGCAAAATTAAGCAGGGATATGCCCCGGTAGTTTTTGCACGACATAGTGCCTTTTTTGTAGATGGGGCACATGGAGCTTATCGACCAGTCAGTGGGCATGCATTCTTCCTCCCACACTTTGGTGATGACCTGCTGCATGCGGTTCATCAAAACCCCTCCTCCATATTTAAAGAGAGTTCCACAGGTATGCCATCCGACCCGGCGGAATTGTTATTTTGTAGCTTTTGGATGGTTCTTTCTACCTCTTCTACGCTGGGGGCTGGGACTGGGTCTTCATTGACTGGTCTTGCTTCTCTTTCGTCATTAGCTCGCTCGACATTTTGCGCATTCAGCAGCTGTTGGAAGTCCAATGCAAGGATTATATAAAATCATTCGAGCTGATGGACAACGCAAACTTCTCTTCCATAAAGTAACAAGTTCAATAATCAAAATTCCATCATTAACAACTCTTGCGCATAACAAAAAAAAAAAAAAAATTCGAATCAATTGTTTGATCAATAACTTTATTTTGTATTGATATTTTTTTTTAGCAGCAAATAAATTTCCCTCGTTTTCTGAATCTCGTTAAAAAAAAGTTCCTTTTGAACAAAAAAATTAAAAATGCAGGAGTTAAAAAATGCAAGTATTCATCATACGGCTCTCAAGCTAACAGCGGAACTTCAGCCCATGAAACTCTACGCCTCTTTGTACAAAACTGTTCAGGTGACAAATTTTTGAAATTTCTGTGTGCTTGTTAAAAATATTAAACAAAAAAACAAAAATTCAAGAAACTCGTTTGTCAACCGGATGTGGATAAAAATGACTTGAGAAACACGCTTGAAGCGGCCATCAAACATGCGGGACTTGAAACTGATCTTCGGAATTTGATTTTTGAACTGGTTAAGAGGTCTTTCAATTCAGATTTGAAGACTTCACCATCGGGACCGGTGAGCTTTCAAATCCATTTCCATTTAGGGCAGGTCTGATGGAATTTCGTTTGTTTGCAGAATGACCCGTTGGCATATCTCAAGCGATCGGCTGTCCAGTGGGACCGAAGAGTGAGAAAATCTCTGAATTCAATGTGCAATGAGCTCAAAGTGCCTCTGCATGGTCGGCCAAGATGTCCAGGAGATCGCGAAGAATTACTTTCGAAGTGGGAAGAACTCAGCAATTATGCAATTGGTTGGACAATCTCTACTTTTCGTCTTCGAAATAGTTTTAATTTTTTTTTCTTTCCAAGATCTCTCAAGTTTTCGACCAGTTTATGCTCCAAAAGACCTTTTGGATGTCCTTTTGTCACTCAAAGGCCCCAGCAGATCTCTGGACAATTTAGAGTTTGTATTTAAACAGGAATTTAAAAGAACCTACTGCAACTTCTCCCTTTTGACAGACAAATACCTAGATGGGAATTTTCGCACATTTGCCTGCCTGTTAAAAACTTATTCGATTTGGTAGGATTCAATTCAGTCAAAGTTTCATGCTAAAATTCATCATTTCGCTATTTAGAGAAACCACTTTTCCGATTTATTACGGCTTGATGCATCCTATGACATCAATATCCAATGCCAGAAGATTCTAGAGTGCAAACATGCTCCCCTGTGTCAACAAGTACTCAAGAGGGGCAATACCCCAGCTCCTTACCGAGGATCATTGTGGGCTTATGTTCTTGGAAGTCATATTGATCTTCATGTTAGCAGTGCTTTGTTTCTAAAAATATGTCGGTTTATCAGAATTAAGACCTCTTTGTAGGATATGGAGCACTGGAATAGCCTCAAGAGCAAAGTCTTGAACATCGACCACATCGTCGATAAGCTTATCTTCAAGGACGTCCAGATGACTGCTTCAAATGATGATCAATACTTTGTGTTCGAAGATGTCCTCTACCAGACTATGTTGTGTTTTTCGAGGGACTCGAAAATATCAGAGAAAATTCAATTTGAAACGTTCCCCTTGAAGGGGAAACAGTACGAGGGTCCGCCATCGGGAATTGTGCCATTTCATGGAATTTGCATGTTTGGTGAGAAGAATACACGCAAACGTTAGCCTTTTGAAATTTTAAAAAATTCTTCTTTAAAGCTGCTCCGTTTTGTTATTTGTACGACTCTCCGATGAAATTGTATTTTACGTTTCGAGCATTCTACATTCGATTCTGTCATCGTCTAACAACCATCAATACACATCCTCAGGTAGGCGCATGGCAATTTACAAGACAATTTTGGTTTCTTTAAATTTCAATTACTTTAGGGCATAGTAAGTCTTTGTTTATTGTTCGAGAAATTGCTTCAAACCCACGAACCTCAGCTCTGGTCCCATTTTCGAGAGTTGCAGATCCAGCCGTAAGTAAGCCAACAAGTGATTTCTTTGAAAAACTCATCTTCCGATTTTCTTGATAGAATTCGAGTTGTGTTCAAATGGCTTATGCGAGCATTTAGTGGACATCTTCCTCCTGACCAATTACTAGTTCTCTGGGATTTGGCAAGATAACTACAAACTTGAATGGGATTCTGAATTTCATTTATTTTTTTATTACTTTTAGATTCTTGGTTTCGACAGTTTGGAGGTTTTGTCGCTGTTCGCAATTATAATTTTAAGTTTCCGCAAAGAGAGTATCATGCAAGTGAGTTCTTTAGACAACATTGAAGCAATTCTGTCGGATCTTTCTTCCATCAAGGTCTTGCCTCTGATTCAACTTGCTTTGAGTCGAGATTGAAGCAACAAATATGTGCAAGAAGCTATTCTTAAGATAAAAACCATTGATATATTAACTATTTTTTTTTTTCAAATTTTTGTAAAATTCAAGTGGAGGGAAAATAAAAAAAAGAAAAGGTTTAAGAAAATGTGTTATTCTAAAAGGCGAACAGAACTGGGTTCTTGCCTTTAATGCCCTTGGTTAGCTGTCTCAAGTTTTGGACTCCGAGCTGGTTTAATGTATCTTCTTGCTGCTTGTAAATGACCAGGAAGTTTAGGGAATTTCATAAACTTTTCTATGACATCTCATTTTCGTTCGTAGGTATTTACGTTGGCTGGCAACATGAATTTTGCCGGAAATTCCAACATTTCGATTTTTTGCCACCGATCGCAGCGCCATCTATTGGGAAATAGCGGAACTAGCTCAACTTTGCAACAGACACATTTTAGTCATTAGTTCCACTATAGCCCAATAGATGGCGCTGCGATCGATGGCGAAAAATCGAATGTTGAAATTTTCACAAAAATGCTATTTCCGGACCAACGGAAAAACGTACAAGGGAAAACAAGGTGTCAAAAAAGTAATTCAGTTAACATCCTGGTCATTAATTTCGCTATCGCTCAATAGGTGGCGCCGCGACCGGTGCCGAAGTATCAAAATGATGAAAATTGTCCAAACTAAGATATAGAAGACAATGGGTCATATTCATAGCAAGTGCGGATGAGCTAACGAGCTTGAACTCACCTGTGAGATCGGTCGAGCAGGGTGGAACTCACTCATTTTTGTATGCAAAAAAACGAGTTCAAGCTCGTTGCCTTTATTCATAAGTCTAAAAATAGTGATGCTGTGCTCAAAATAATAACATCTTATAAATGCCAATTTGGAGTTGACATCATCAACAAACAAATAACTAGCCAGCAAGCTTCAACACTTGTAAACTATTCTTCCGCATTGGATGAAGCTTGAACATTTAAGGAGTAGTTATCTTTACGATTAATGTACTCAGCATGATAGGTCAAAGGTTTCCTTATACGGACATAAGTGCAATCTAGAGCACCAATTGCATTAGGAAACTCGTACTTCCTGCTCCATAATCTTTGCGCTTCTTGTTCTTGTATTTCTTCCACATTATGTGGGAATATAATCCAATTCTGTGTTTGGCTTGCTATTTCTGCAGAAACATGCTGCACCACTACTCTAGAGGCTGTTGATTGATGAACTCCAACGTCTTCACTTGCTCCAATTTGGAACCCGGGGACTCCTATGTATCGCAGAAAGATTCCTATTTTTTCTTGGTTTGTGAGAACACCATCACGAGTTTTTGAGCTCCTCCCCAAAAATCTTCCGTTCAACAATCGCACAACTTCTTCACTAAACCGGACTAAATTGGGCACCTTTCTTTACTTCTTTATAAATTCTTTGTCCGACATAAATAACAATCAACTGGGCCATCCTTACGGTTTTATGTGAACTGACTCCGAAAAATGCCATGCTTAACAATTTGTGAGATTGAACTCATGTAACCAAGTGTTTTCTCATCATTTTGCATATGAAAACGAGCACAATCTCACGGTGAGCTTAGATTGATCTCATCCCTCTGAGATTGAACTCACCAATTGAGATCTAACTCGGTTAGCATTTTTTTTTTTTTTTTGCATACCACCTTAAGAAAGTTCTCAAAAAAGTGAGTAAAGAGTTTGATCTCATCTTCTTGCATACAACCCAATGTTGTGGTAAATTAATTTTTATTTATTTATTTTGTTTACTTTAAATTTTTCCCTTAAAATACATAAATATTGAACAACAACAATAAAATTTGTTTCTTTGATTAAATAGTTTTTCTTCTTTTCATTTTTAATGTACAATTATTTTGCTTATTATAATTTCAATTTTTTATTAAATTTATTAGACCTATATTTAATATATAATATATATATGCGTTATTTTTCAAATTGTAAATATTTTGCAAATATATTTTTTTCGATTTTATGCTTTTTACTCAAATGTTTGATTAAAGTTTCATATTTTTTCACAAAATTTGTTGTTTTTTTTTTTATATTAAAGCCTAGTACGCAGATCGAGCTAAAAATAATTTTAGCTGCCGTACAAAATTCTCTCCAAAATTTAGTGAAGCTAAAATTTAGCTGAGCTTTTTAGCGAAGAGGTACGCAGCTCTAGCTAAAAATATTTTTTTTTTTCGTAACTCTACATAACCATCGGTCAAAATTTAGCGAGTGAAATAAATGTCCGGCACATTATTCCCGAGCTCAATTTTGACATTTGGTTCATTTGTTCTTTGACTAGCCACAATGAGATTGTTCGCTAGATTTTTTGGAAAATTTGATGGAGGAAGTTGAAGGAGAAAAAGTGCTTCAATCTCAAAAAAGGATGCGAGGAAGTGCAATGCCCTCAAGCGCCACCTTAGACGAATAGGAAAAGAATGAAGAAGGGGCTTCTCCTAATGTTCCTGTGGCAAGTTCCTATACATATGTATGTACATTTATGCACTTTATTAAATTTTATTTGCTGTTGAAAAAAAATTAATGCTTTTGTTTATTCTGATCTTTTAGATTGCATCAAAGCCACACAAAAAAAAAGACATAATAGCAGAAAGTGTGAGCAATTTAACACAGACAGTGGCAACCCTCATCTAAATGAGGAAAGATGATCGGAACGTCCCATCAGCACCGACACAACCACCCTTAAAAAATTATTTGTTGCAAGCGAACCTTGACCGTGTTCTTAATAATCTACTGGAGGACGAGGTAGAAAAACTCGGTCTTAGCTTCCAGCAACAAGCATTGGCTGCTGTTCGTCAGCTAAACTCAAGACAGAAAAGGTCCCCCGAGGCAATAATCATCAAAATAAAGTAAGAGATTTAAATAAAAAATAAGAAATAAACACTCGTATTAATTAGAATTTTGTCTACAATGTTTTTTTTTTTTTTTTTTTTAATATCCGAAAAAACCTTAACCAGCGTAGTCCATTTCCTTTCAACTATGTAGTTAAAAATATTTTTTTTGCCACATCCTCCACAAATTCTGTCTGCAAAACTTCATATAAAAAAAATAAAAATGGTAGGATTTGTATGTTTCGGAGTAGTACCCGAACACACCTTGTGTTCTAAAAATCATTTTCATAGTCTCCAAAATAAAATGTGTCAAAATTTAGCCGGGCATTTAGCTGATGTGTGGAGAGAAATGCGTGAGCTAAAATTTAGCGTGATCAGCGTACTAGGATTAAATAAGATACATCAAATTTAAACTTTGATTCTGTTTGATTTGAAGTGAACAATGTTTAATTTTAATAATTTTAATTTTAATCCTACCTATGAACAAAAATTAGGAAGAAAGAAGAGATAATTAAGAGAAAGTCTGAGCTATGTATACTATTAGTCCACTTTCTTCATTTTTTATACAATTTTTTTTTTAAGCCATTTAAAAGCGATGCATTCAAAACATAACCGAACAAAAAAACTTTTTTGGAATGCAAACGGAATGCGAGATTCGAAGTTTTTTTAAACAATTTCCAAACAAACAAAAATAGTTGAATAGTTTTCGTTTTTTGCACACATCTAAGTTTATATTTGAATTTTCGAATATTGATAAATTTCTAGTAAAGCTTTTAATTTACAACACTTGTTTTCTTAAGAAATTTTTGTTTTTGTTTTTAAGAGTTTTATTTTTATAAGAAATTTTAACTTTAAACACACAAAACAGAAACCAAAGAAACAGGATTTTAAATGTAACGAAAACAAATTATATTTAACAAATAACTTTTTACACTTTTTTTGTTTCTCAGTCTTGCTTACGAATTATTTTACTATAAAATAAAAAAAAAATGGCCAATGATAATAAATTATTGTAATTCTTTTTTTTTTGACGATTACAAATGGCGTGTTTAAGAAAAAATAGAAGTTAACCAAAAATATATCGTTGATTTGCTCTCCAACAGCCTAACGAATAAGTAACTTTCAAAAAATTACAAAATCTCTCAACTCAATTAACAGCAAATTTATCAGACTTAAAATTTGGCATGCTTACATAATTTGTTTGTTTACATTTTCACACACTTATTCCATCTCTTGTCCTTGTCAAAGCGAGCGTATTTTTTGTTTAGAGTTTAGCGATAACACATTTGGAAAACATCATGTAGAAAATTTGAAATATTGATTTTAGACTCCGATCATGGATTATTATTCTCATTGCAGCACTGGATGCAATCCATGCAGTTATGCTATCTGTTATTACCGCCGTTTTTCCTATTTGTATTCGATGATGTCAGTTGAAGCTGGAAGAGCAAAGTTATTATTCCTTGAAACAAGTAATAATGTATGTTCTAAATGCATGTTGTTTGTATGTTTTTGTATGTGTGTTTTCAAGCTTGCTAAATTAGGGATGTACATATGAGGGTGCATTGCTGTTTTATTACAACTGCATGGGCGGCTAAAGCAAGTCTCAATTGGAACTTAGGATTTGGATTTTATTTTTCGTAATGCCAAATGGTTTGTATGCATTTTCAGGTGAATTTTCTAACGATCTAAAATTATTTAAAAATTATAATGGCTGAATGTTTAGGGGACATATTGAACGACGTGGACATTGGTTTCTCTTCTCAATTCTTCAGGATCCTTTTGCACATTTTTGTTTGTATCCAAATATCTCGGCAACCGGAGCTCAAAACCGAGTCTAGTTTTCAGTCACATACTTTTATTGATTTGATAGAACAGATATGAGCAAATGAACGAAATCATATTCGTCGTCAAAAATTGTGGGTTACCCTTGCCAAAATTTGGGCAGAAAAATAAATTCATCCAAAACATATCGAATGACACATTAAAAGAAAGGTCTGCTCGAACCCTATTCAATTAACTGTGTAAAAAGTGTTTTGATAGCCAAAATATTGGCAAAAATTTATCTTTTGCGATTTCTGTCTTCAGAAAATCGCCAGATCTCTCGATATTTCCAGGGGCCTGATTATGGGATTCGCGGCGAATCGTTTTGCTAGCGAGTTTGATATTTTTCAATTATTGCTTTCGCTTTCACCTTCTTCGTTTTGAATTCGACCAATTAACGAATTCGAAGGCGACTTTGAAATGACATAATGTTTGCTGGCGAGTTGCAATCCGACAGCTTTTTGTAAGCGGATTCGCAGGCGAAAGAGTGTTTAGTATTATCAACTGGAAAATTGGAAGAAATAGTCAAACCAAAAGTGTTAAATCACTGGAATTTTATGATCAAAACCCATTTTTCTTATGATAATCCCCTATGAAGAATTTCTTGTAATGCTAATATCGCGACTACCAGTCTTCGGAGTTGAATTCGACATTTTCCTTTAGTATTTATAACTAGAAAATAGACACAGAAAGCTTCAATCCTGCCAGGTCTTTGAAGCTTCTCTATCTTGGTTGCAGTGAACAGGTCCTCCATGGCATTTTGTCTGTCACTCTAATCAATTCGAAGCTTTGGAGTGGCGAAGAGCTAAGTTTTCTTGACATGCAGCATAACGTTTGACTCTGCTGGGTTTTCTTTTATAGGGGTGTGTTTGGTCGGGTAGTAAAAGAGTCGACCCTATCGAGGTAACCGTCGGAGTGGAATTTCCTCCGAATCGGAGACATTTTGCTTGTCGGAGAACTAGCAAAATTCGGAAGAAATCGGAGAAAATTCCGCTCCGAGGATTACCTCGATTGGGCCGAGTACCTAGATGAGTAAGTAAGAGAGAGTTTCTTGGGCTGGATAGGGACACCAACACCAGCGCTGAAATCAAACGAACAATCACTCTTGCCAATCGCTGCTTCTTTGGACTTAGAAAGCAATTGAGTAGTAAAGTCCTCTCCCGAGCAACTAAAGTGACACTCTACAAAACCCTCATCATCCCGGTCCTCATGTATGGTGCAGAGACATGGACTATGACAACATCTGATGAAAACGCTTTGGGCTGCTTTAAGAAAAATTCTTCGAGTGATTTTTGGTCCTGTCTGCATTAATGGAGAATGGCGACGAAGATTCAACCAAAAACTGTACGAGCTTTACAGCGAAACTGACCTAGCCAAAAAAGTAAAGGTCCAACGACTTAGATGGTTGGGTCATGTTGAGCGAATGGAAAATAATGCTCCGGCTCGTAGTCTTCGAATCCAACCCGGAAGGACGTCGCAGAAGAGGAAGACCGCGACTCCGGTGGAGCACACAGGTGGTAGATGACCTGAACCAACTTGGCGTGCTAAACTGGACACAGCTGGCCAGGGACCGAGCTCGCTGGAGAAGTTTTGTTGGGTGAGGCCCTGGTCTGAACTGAACTGTAGCGCCACCATAAGTAAGTAAGTAGGATAGGGAAAATAAAAAACTTTACAACTTCGTCCTCCAACTATTTGCATTTTCAGACAGTACTAGTTGCATTCAAAAACAAAACATAAATCAAGGCTTATAGTTTCGGTAAAATGCAAATTTAACCTTCCGAACACAAAACGTCTGGATAATGTGAATAAAACAAAATTATTTTAATGAGAACTACTAAACCAAAAACAATAAATTCTAAATCTTTTTTTCTCGACTACTCAGCTAAGTTTTGCTTTCAAACACTACTGACCTTTCTTCCGTTCGTCATATCTGACCTTCTCAATATTTTCATTTTTATTTTGCAAAATAAAATCAGATTCTTTGTGTTAGGTACTGTGTTCAATTTGTATCGTTGATTTTAAGTACTCCCTTACCTGCAATCGACTCATCAGCTCTTTTTTTCTAAATCTTAAATAACAAAAACCAAATCATCAAGAGTAATTTTATTAAAACAAAATAAGTGTAATAGGTCTGCAAAACACAAGCCTTCCAATTTAAACGTAAAATGGCTTTGATATTCGGAACTAAATACAAAACAAAAACTTACGTTGATCATGACAGACTTTTACGTTTATCA
>CAKKXW010000002.1:94799331-94813001 GCA_920937365.1 Sphaerophoria rueppellii | reverse complement strand
AAAACACTTTCAGCATCACCACCACTTGATTCCTTACCAGGTGTTGGGGACGGCATCACCAGGGTTACTTCAACTTGTGGCACAACACAACCCAATATTAATGATTTCTTAATGTTTTGCTAAAAGAGGAAAGAGTGATTCTCAAAACAAATGTCATGATGTGGATTTTTCAAAAAAAAAAAAAAAAAATCAAACCTTTTGGAGAATACGTTCGGCATCGAGGGACAGGAATGTTGTGAGTTCATTCATCTCTTCGGCCAAACGAAGAAGAAACAAATACTGATAGTGGTCAATCTGAACGCTAACCAGATTTGAAATATGAACAATGGCATGCATATCGGCTGTCTTCTCATTGGCATCGTTGTCAGCCGGTTTTGGATGTTTATGGGAAGACGCTGGTGATGTTGTCGCCTCTTGCTGCTGCTTCTCGTCTGGTTCCAGGAACGGATTTAATGTCGATAAATTCCTGTTTGTATAGTCCATTCGATTAATATTCGTCTCCACTGAACCCTTAGCAGTCGATTCAGCAGTTGTTGCCGCCGTTGCTCCACTTGAACCTCCATGCAGCCACAGTGTCACCGGCACTGCATCGACAAACGGAATTGATTTGTTTGGCCCCAAAGAACGTGCTCCCAGAAAATCTATCCACACCGGATCGAACTTTATACACCACACATCCCTGGGCTCCGACCAAGTGGCGTAGCGTGACAGATTTTGCGACGACACCGAAGCACTCAACGTAGCATTCGGTGGCTGTTGAATGTGCGGCACATCACTCGCTGCCACATGCGACAAAATCCGATCGGTCACAATACACATATCACCATTGACCGAGGGGAATCCACTGCCAAAAACAAGAGTTCCTTCTTGCAGGGAGTGCAAGGCATTGGCGAGATCAGCGCGCGATGAACCCATCTCTCGGATGTTGGTCAAAGCGAAGCGAGATATTTGAATTTGCATGATTTTCGGACGATCTTTCTGATTTGGTGCGTCGATGCTGGATTCGATGACTATGCGCGGCATGATCGCCTCAACTTTGACATCCATATACATGAAACTAGGCTCAGAGTCGACTGACAGCGATGCGGCTGAGGAAGCCGAAGGTGTGGGCGTGCCAACACTCGTTCGCAGGAGACTCTCATGCAGATTGAGAGAGAATGAGTTGAACCACAGGACACTACTTAGATCGAAATGAATTTGCAAAGGGTTGACGTGTACGAAGACTTTGGACGGAGGAACTGCAATCGAAGAGAAATAAATCAGATTCTGGAATGAATTCAGGCAGAGATGGAATACTCACGTGGAAATATAAAATCTCCTGGATAATAAAAGTATGTAAACTCAGCGTGCACAATTGGCATTTCCGGCGGGAATGAGTAACGATCCTTGTCGCCTAAGGAAAACAATTTTCTGTTAATCATATTGGCAACAAATTTGCATTTTGAACAAGTAAATCAAATCAACAACAAATCCATCTACAATAATTTCAGGAAATCAAAAGGACAAGCACATGCTAGATACAAAATTATGATGCTACACATTAAATGAACTAAATTGAGCATCAAGATTCACCTGTTTTGATTTTCCTCTTCTGTTGAGCTAAATTTTGGAATTGTAGGGTTTTTATATTTGTTGTTTTGGGAGCACGATAGTGTTTTCTATATTTCTGTGATGTTTTTAGTCCAGTAAATCTACTGAACTAATAAACATATAGCTGTGCCACACACACACACACACACAAACACAGAAGCGAGTTGACAACAACTCAAGACCTACCTGAGACAAATTCCTTTGGCATTTGCTTCTTTCCCGAAGTAGTAACGCGATACAGCGTAAAATCTTCAATGCGAAGAATCACACAAGCGCTCATCAGCTTAGCAAGATTGTCCAATGTTGATTTCTGTTGAATTGATTGCGAAATCGGAGTTGGAGCACTACTGGCGGTGGTGGCATTGGCAGCATTAATTGGTGTTGATTGTCCAGATGTTGCATTTGATGAAGATGTTGATGTTTGTCCACCAATGCATCCACCCAAAGTGGATGGATTAAGCATAACTGGCGATGTGGGCGCACTGCGTTCAAGTGGTGCATGGGTGGATGGACGATTTGGTTGACTTAGATTGAGAATAGCCTCGCGAAATGAATTGAGTGACTCTTTGAGCCAGAGGGCGGGTAATACAGAGGCTTCTTTATATCTGAAAAAAGATTATATTGTCAATGTTCAACAGAAGTCGAGTAATTCATGGCTTACTTGGCCCAATGAGATCGATCTGACTTCGCCAAGTGATAGGGATAGTAATCGACTTGGAATGCTTGTACTGATACCTGCAAGGCGCCTCCTTTATGAAGATCAGGATAACTAGAACGACCATCTGGAAGAAGGATGTCAACATTGAGATTTATTTAAGCATTCAAAAGAAAACTAATCCTACCTCCTTCGTCATCACAGAGATGCAAATCAATACGCTGACTGAAGAAGTGATAGGAAGTCTCGCGTACATCGAATGCATTGAACATTTTCAGCGTTGACGAGGTGTGAGCTAGATCCGATTGTTGGCGGGTTTGTTGCGCCAGTTGTGCTTGGTATTCTGGAAGAGTCTAAAAAAAAAAAAAAATGAATTACTCAGGATGCTTTCTTTGCAAAAATATAGATTCTCAAGACATACTTCAAGTTTCTTTTGTGCTTTGGTCTTTTGAGTTGCATGTGTTGCGGCTTTTATCAAGCCCGACAACGAATCGACAAAATGAAGAGCTGCCTTTAGTTGTGAGTCCGTCAGCACCCACAGAAGATCATCCAAAATGAGAACCAATCGCGACGCTAATACACTACAATCGGACATTCGTTTTCGTATCGTTATTCTGCAACGTGCTTGATTTGTTAGCAATCGCAGGGGAGTCAGAGTCTTGTCTTGGGTCGAACTGGCTTCAATGCGAACTGTTTGCCACGACAGCTCTTTGAATATGAGAATGATTCCTCTTTGGGGGTCTTTCAATCGTGTCATCCGGAGATCGGCACTCGCCCATTTGGGTGTCTTCGATTCAACACGAATGCGGGACATCTAAAAAAAAAGCGTGTTAATCGAAAGTATGGACAATCGAACAATATGATCTTTACCTGAACTGTTGATGTAAAGGCTGGACTTAGGAACTTTACGTTGACTGTGTTCACAATTATTGTAATGCCATCGACAACTTTGTGTATGAAACTGTACTTCCCAGGCGGTACTTGTATGGGCTGCAGGCCCGGCGAATTAGGATCTTGATTTCTTGAATTAGGATCACATGTTTCCACTGATATATTCACTTCGTCAAGGGTCTACAATCAATCAGAACAACAATAATGACAGAAATTAGAAATGTAATGGTTTGAGAATTTACCAGAGTTATAGGAACACTTTTTAGCTTTGTCCAGCTGATGCGAAAGGAAACATGATTGCACCAGGCAGATGTTAATCGCAGCCATGATGGTAATTCCAGTAGATCAGTTAGAACGGCTTCGTCTAGTTGCAGGTTTGAGAGTTCTCCTTCGCCTCGAAATGTGCTCAGATTGATTTTATCAGATGACAGATTTTTTGTGTAACTGTAAGTGTTTAATTTGATTATTATTAAAAGAATACATAGTTTCGAACACCAACAAGCCTCGCATTCGGATTTATTGGTGACAACGTTCATGGAAGGATAGTTCCGCGTCAATTTGGCGTCAAGACAAATTTTTCTTTCCCAGTAAACACCCAACAATCTGCTTCAAGCGAATCATCACGTTTGGAATGATACAAAAGAAAACCTTTCCAGTTTGTTTAAAAACAATCAAACAACAAATTGAGGCAATATCCTTTCCACTTCATCATTTATGTGAAAGACATGAAACAATTCCATTAAATCGACTTGATATGGCTTCCACGGTTCCCAAGAAATTTATTTGGCAATCAATTTCTCTGTCAGACACACCAATAAGCTCAGACGTTTGGGTCACTGGCCATATGCACTTATGTACAAGTAAGTCGAAGATATAATAACCTTGGGAATCGATTCCTACATTTATGGCCTACAAATTGCCAGAGATGCTGTAATCTCAACGAAGAAAAAGTCCCATCTCATTAGTTCTCATTTTGAAAAGATATGTGAATGTGCCTTAAATTCAAATATCCGTTTCCTTTTCTTCGTTTTTTTTTTTTTCTGTAAGACAAAATTAACCAACCAGAAATTTTGTGGAAACCTATCTGTCCTCAACAGAAATATATGCCAAGTAAATTACTTTAGATAATTGTCGGGAGAAAATTGTATCCTCGTACACAACAACAACAACAACAAGGACAGCAGTTTGATTGAGTTGAAAATTGGGTGGGAAAGGAGGTGGGGGAAGCTACTTTGACACAACGAGGGTTTTCCTTTTTTTTCAATCTAATGGTGTCCTGGGTAATTTATGTTTTCCCATTAATATTCGATTCGCTTAAAGAGAGAGGAAGCTGATAGAGTAATTGATAAAAGTCGATTTAAAACCAGGCAGTGCTCCGCCGCTGTTAAGGGGTGGTGGCAGGGGTTTCTAGTCAGTTAAAAGAACAAGTTAAATAATAACTACTCTTCTTTTGTGTTTTTGGATGAGTCGGCTACTTATAATGCTGTCGCTTGTCATTTCATTTTATTTACAGGCAAAACAAAGCGAAAGAAAGGTGAAAGGGGCTGTTGCGCAACTTTACCTCTCTTTTGGATCCAGTTTCTGCTCAATAAAACTAACAGATGGTATACGTAAGTTTGTTTGACAAGATTTTAAAGCTAGATAGCTCTTTTAATGTTCTACACACGTACAGACATTCAAGTATGCACGTCGGTATGTTAGAAATTAATATTGTCGCATTATCCGCACAACCTTTGCCGATGAATTGTTACAGGCGCACTTCGGGGAAGAGCTATTTTTAGCACAGACTAAACAAACAAACAACACACAAAAAGTATTCATGAGGATAGCATTTAAAAAAGAATATACGACGAGTGTGTTTGAAGTTCGTCCTCTCCATTTTGTTGATGAGTCACGAGTTCTCGAAAGAATGTACTCGTAATCCTAGGTACTCGAACCTCGAACGTTACCAATTGGTTTCTTTTTTGTTCAAATAGTACATAATTCAAGAAAGAATGTCTGTTATTTTTATGGGCCTACACAGAAAAATTCCAGCAATGGGTTGTTTTGGTTAAAAGCCGTTAGGTTTTTGTATATGTACATAGAAGAAATGTAAAAATATTGAGATGAACTTTGGCATTTAAACTTAGGCAATTTGTTAAGGGTTAATGACAAGGGCGGAGCGGAGGTGCGGTTGGATTTAAAGTGAAAAAATCCTATTTAAGCGTTGGCTGCATGGGTTTATACGTCAATCCACACACATTTATTTTTTTCGTTTTTTTTTCCTTTTGACAGAAGGTTCTCTTTTTTTCCTGCGTGTGGCTGTGTGGGTTCTTTGATTTGAAGTTGACACTAATTCCTTAAATGGAGCTTTATTTGGTCCTTGATATCTGTTGTTATTTCTAATGCGGGGCAGAGACAAAAGGAGATCGGAACCTGACTTATGTTTTACAATCCGGATACCGTAAATTTTATTTTACTGTTACCTCGTGTATGTGAATAAATGAGCAAAAACAGCAACAAAAATTAGGTGGTTTGCTCAAGTTTACTGAGATAAAATTGGCAAAAACACGCACATTTCTGCAGTAAACTTGAACCATAGCTTGTAGGCATTGTCATTTTGACAGCTTGGTTTCCCATATCTCTATTAAACTCATCTGTGATGGGGTCTTTTCTTTCAGCTTTTTTTCGAAAGAGAAGAAAACTGTACGTAACGTAAACAGATGTCATCTTATTTAATTAGAATTGAATATTCTTGTAAATTGTTTTGTCTCCACTGACAGTCTCACCATACAATGATGTCCTTGAGGATTAATAAAATCATTCTTCGTGATTTTATGAAAGCCAAAGTAATGTCATAAACACAAGTTTGTAAGATAACATTAACATTAAGGGAACATCGCATTACGACTAGGTACTTCTTCTTATTAGATTTTTATGTACAACAGGGAGCATTTAGGATAAATTTATATTTATTTGTTATGTGCTGAAGTAACAATCTGAGAATGTGCTTTCAGGCCACAAGGAAATCAATAAAAAAGAAATGTGCTTGACTCGTAAAAATGAACGTGGAGAAAAAGTTCGAGTTCAACTTAACAAATATGAACACAAACACGTGTAAAAATAAAACCATTTTGTCCTTGTGTTGAACAATTGGAAAACATCCTTTTCAAGGATTAAACAAAGTATAACGGTTTTGAATTGCACTAAATGCAGTCACAGTACTTTAAAAAAAAAGATGCATTTAGCGATTTCAACTCCACACATCACTTCACATGCTTTTTCGTGGTTGCATTAGGTGTTCTTCGATTTATATGACTTTATCGAGGATAATGGTGAAGTGTCGAGTGAAAAGGCATGTTGCATTTTCCTTCTTTAACAATTCAACTGTTATACTTGCTCTTTGATTCAAGTAATGCTCATCAGTTCACCGATAAGACTAAATCGTACTTCCTCGTGAACGTGACGTGAAGTAAATGTTTGATATTTCTCCTTTTTATTGACTTGTGCACTTGTGTTTATAACAACGTTGTAAATATTCGACGTAAGCAAAAATGAAATCACGGACATTCACGCGTAAAAAAAAGATTCACTACATGAATCAATTCGTGCTATGCCAAATACGGTCATATTTAGACGTCGTATGTACTAAAACGTACGAGTACGACACATAAATCTGAGGGAAACATTAGGTTTGTTCGATGTGCGCTCTGGTTCGCTCTGTGGCGCTCTGATTTCACACTGAGCTGTTCGACGTCGCTCTTTTTTCCCACCGGTGCGTTTCCACCGTGTTCGATGTGTATTCAGTGCTCGCACCGAGGCGCTTTGAATCGCCCCAAGTTTTTTTCGGGGTGAGAATTTCGGAGCTGTTCGAATTAGCTGTTGCTATACAACAAAGAGAAAAGACAACAGAGTGCTATCAGCGCTGTTCGATGTCAAACCAAACACAGGGAAATTTTTCAGATTTTTGACAGCTCCGTTCACAGTATGACAAGCACCGGAGCGCCCCGGGGTTGGTTACATCGAACAAACCTATTGAGATAAAAGTTATGTAACGTAACGTAACTCTAAATTTGAAAATGACTTCACAATTCGCACCTCAAGATTTTAATGGCTGAAACACAGACACGCTGTAGCTTCGTGTTCGTCTACGTTACGATGCTCCCGTTTTTTCCCGAGTTTTCTTTGAATGATATTTCTCTCTACATCATCATCATCCCTCCAAAAACAAATGAATTTTGTTTCTTGACTATTATCTACAGATGTTGAGCTGTCAGACAAAGCAAATGTTCAGCATATTTGAACTAGAGCTTCCATTTGGAACTTTTAGGGGCCGACCCATAGAATCCGTCAATCCGTCAGCGTCAATGCATACGTTGCTGCCAACGTATTTGCCGGGTGGAAACGTCCCATAGAAAACGTTGTAAACTTTGACAGTCTCATTTGTTAAGTGTAAAAATTATTCCCAAAACCGCAAATTTGAACAAACAAATTTAAATCAAAATATCAAAATCGTGTCAAAATTATTTTTTTGCACATAATTTTGATAATTCATTGCTTTTCCTTGTTGCTGTGGGAACACACAGAATTGACTGCTCGTCAAATTCAGTTGTCAACGGATCAACGGACGCAAAAATTAGAAAGTTGAGCAACTCTATCCGTCGTATCCGTCACATGCGTTGCTTATGGGATGAGTTTCATTAGAAAATGTATATTCTATTGTGCTGTCAGTTGAAATCGTCAACGCTGACGAACTGACGGATTCTATGGGTCGGCCCCTTTACCAACGAAACGTGAGGTCCAAGCTTCATTGTGATTGTGATAGCAATAGCATGCATTGAGTTCGTATGGTTGAATTAGTAAACGTCAGGCGAAGCCAATGTTAGAGCATGTTTGTGTTTCAGCCATAAAAAAGGTAGATTCAAATTGTGGGTGTTGTACACTCAAAAGTTTAATGTGTAGTAAGCTAATGCATTGATATCAAAGTGTTAGCTAGAAACAGGATCTAACGGTGAATCCCCTTAAAACGAAATGAAGACAATTCACTTACAAAAGAAAATAGCAGCATTTATGTCCGACTTCTTCAATTAAAATGTCTGACCAAGCAAAATATCTCGGACTGATGTTTGATAAAAAAAAAAGTAGTAACTTGACTCGAACCCGAACACAGTAACAAAGATACAGAAGAGCCATGATAGCACCCCAGACCCCACCGAATTCACAGTTTCCCCTGAATGAGGAGCAGAACACCAATTCATATGACACAGCAGATTCTACCTCACATCTTTAAATTCAACAAAACAAATACGAACTTTGTGCACACAATTTTATCATTCTTTGTTATATTTTGATATTCATGCAGACAAATAAATTATGTATCTCCACAAAACTCGGTTATTCATCATGTGATACCTCGAATATCAATTTGTTGTATTCCATTAAAAAGGTATGGTCAAGCTACTGTCAACGAACAATTATTGTTTTTAAATTCTCTTAAACTGTTGTAACAAATTCCTTAACAAAAAAAGACCGACAACATGTTTTACTATTCAAATTCCAGCAACCGCTTGTTGTCCACATCATTACACCAATAATTCCCATCTAACCTCTAATCAATCAACTTGGCGCCGGCCGTGTCGCGGCTGCCCCACCACGAATTTAAAGTAATCAATAATTCCAAATAGCTTAAATCTCCCAAAAGCCATCAATATCGGTTTGTTTTCTTTTCACATTATACCACTTTTTTGTGGTGCACAAAAAGTCCCCGATGTGAATCATGCAATTTATTATTATTTAATTTTATGATGATTGCCGGCTCTGCGCTGGTGCTGCCACTGGTGAAATGTGTGTTAAGCCAGCGTTTCCTGTTATTCCCACTAGAAAATTGAAAACGAAATTCAGCACACTTGCAATTAACAATTATTTTTATTACATAATTGAATTTATTATTTTTTAATCAGCAAGTTTTTTTTATTCCTATTTTTAAGCGAACAACGATTTTGACACGAGTTTGATTGCACATTTGGAAAGGCAATACTTAACGGCCGAACATGAATTTTAAAGCAGTCTATAGATATTTTTATTTCTTTTTATTTTGATTCGTGTTTCGTTTTATTTTATTTTTTAAGATTACTCGACTCGATAAGCTGATTGTTTTGAGTATTGAAATATTCATTAAAATTGCTTGCCAATGGGTTGAACGATCAGACGAAGGAAATTTAAATGTAAATACATGCATACATACATACATTCCCGGTTGCTATACCCATATGTATATTCATGTACAATGGCTGCTACATATGTACATGCAAAATCAATTTTTGTTGCTTGACTGTGGAGAAGGGAGCTAATTATACATCAATCATTCTTCTTTACGCTACAATGTTGTTTTATTTGAGTTCACAATTTACAACACGAAAACAAATAAAAGTTGAAACCACCGTGTCTTATCGGTTTGTATTTAGATTCGGTTGTTTATCAACGTACGGGCGGCGTTCCCTTTTCACGCTTTTCTTTTTCAATTGTTTGGAGACTTATATTGTTGTAGACGTAGCTACATGTACATACCTTATTATCTGCTGCAAATATCACCGCAATCAGAGCTCGGAACTGAGTTTGGCTTTCAGTAATAGGTTCAGGATAATAAGAACTATCAAATATGAAGAATTTAGCGAAATCGATTTGCTCCTGTTTTTTCGAAATATATCATTGGCTAACCCTTGCCAAAATTATTCACAGAAAATCTTGGTTTTGTCCTCGGCTTCTAATAATCCCGCCGTAAGAAGAATTTCTTCGAATGCATATATCTCTATTTAACATCTACAAGATCCTCTCTGCCGTAATATGTGAACGTGTGAAGCCTTTCGTCAACAATCTGATTGGATTGGTCCTTATCAATGTGGCTTCAGGCCAGGAAAGTCAACCATCGACCAAATTTTCACGTTGCGGCAGATCCTGGAAAAGACCCATGAACTCCAAATCGATACCCACCACCTTTTCATCGATTTTAAGGCCGCGTATGACAGCATCTACAGAGACAAACTGTATAAAGCTATGTCGAGTTTTGGCATCCCTGCCAAGCAAAACAAACAAAGGATTCAGACAAGGCGATGCACTGTCGTGCGATTTCTTTAACATCGTTCTTAAGAAGATTGTGCAGAACTAAACCGTCAACACCAGAGGCACTATCTTTCAAAAATCTGTTCAACTTCTCGCGTACGCTGATGATATTGAAGTAATGGGGAGAACACAGCGTGATGTCAATGGCGCTTTTGTGAGAATTGAGACAAAAGCGGCCAAAAAGGTTTAGCGGTAAATGAGGGAAAAACGAAGTATGTAGTAGAATAACCCTTGCTAATCGCTGTTTCTTTTGGCTAAGATAGCAATTGAGTGGAAAAGCCCTCTCTCGAGCAACTAAGGTAAAATTGTACAACACGCTCAAAATCCCAGTCCTCCTGTATGGTGCAGAAGCATGGACCTTGACAAAATCGGATGAATGTGCCTAAGACTGTTTCGAGAGGAAAGTTCTTCAGATCATCTATGGCCCCGTGTGCATTGAAGGGGAATGGCGAAGAGGATATAACAGCGAACTTTACGGGTTGTACAACGACATGGACTTAGCCAGAAGGGTCAAGGTCCAGAGACTCAGATCCAGAGAGCAGATGGACATCAATTCACGGCCCGGAAAGCCTTCGAGACTATTCCCGAAGGACGTAGGAGAGGAAGACCGCGACTCAGTTGGCGCACTCAAGTAGAAGAGGACCTCAATCAACTTGGTGTGCAAAACTGGAGACATCTAGCTAGGGACCGAGCTGGCTGGCGGAGACTGTTGATTGAGGCCCAAGTCCACAACGGACTGTAGCGCAACCGTAAGTAAGTAAGTAAGCATATATCTCGGCAATAGGAGCTCAGACTGAGTCTAGTTTTCAGTTATATACTGATTCTGTTCTATCAAATATGAGCAAATGAGCGAAATCCATTTCTTCAAGTTTTTCGTCAAAAATTGCAAAAATTTTGGACAGAAAAAAAAATTCTTCCAAAACATATCGAACGATACATCAAAAGAAAGGTCTTGTGAAGCCCAATCCACCAATATGGGTAACAAGTCTTTTGAAACTCTGAAAGCCAAAATATTGGCAAAAATGTATCTCTTGCGATTTCTGTCTTCAAAAAATTTCATCACTCTCAATTTTGTCAGGTAGCCTATAGCATATACACGAACACGAAAACATGAACGCTTTCCTTCTAGCATTAAAAGCTAAAATTATTTGCATGGTCCGGCTACCAAGTTATGGTCTCAAAATGTTTTTCTTTGTTTTTGCCCTCAGATTCTTACAATCCCGTATGAATAATTTCTTGAAGAAGAAGAAGAATGTTTCTACTTCTCTTTTTCCTAAAATCTACTTCGGTTACTTTTTTTCAAGTGGTAACGCTGCGAGTGTAGTGTTCGTAGCTTAGTGGTTAAGCAGAATGTCGTGGGTTCGAGTCCTACTTGTGCCCATGGGTTTTATTTCATCTTTCACGGGCACTGCCTCTTGCGATGAAGTGAAAGAACTTTCAAGAGTATCATCTGTCATTAAAAAGTGCTTCTCAACTCTGCCGTTCGGAATCCGCCTTAAACAAAGGGTTTTCCAATAAGAGGTGTTATTTTGACATTCGAAGAAAAATGGTTTTTTTGAGATAAATGATCAGATGTTTATTATAAAGAGGAAGGTATGCCGTTAATAATGGAACACAACATCAGCCAAATGCCTTTTCATGAAATTTTCCATATGTATCGTACGCGAGCGTACGAGTGGATTTTTTATATATTTTTATGTTACGCCATTGTTGTATTACTAATACTCATACAATCCTAAGTCCATATGTAATACTTATATACTATCAGGGAATTGGTTTCTTATACGAATAATTTTTAGTCAGTCTAAGTCCAGCCAGCGAAACGATAGGGTCGGAAAGCGGTAAAGTGTTAATAATAAATGTTGGGTTTTTTACCGAAAGGTTTTTTCCCAACAATAAAAGGTCTCGTGTTTCATTTATTTTTATTCAAATAATCGGGAATTTATTTCGGGTTTATACACCATAACCAAATCGCAAAGTGGCTGCCCTATGTCCTCGATAGCCTCACGAATTGCATCTTTGAGGTCTTGAATCGCTGCTGGGCAGTTGGCGTAGACCTTATCTTTCACGTGGCCCCAAAGGAAGAAGTCGCAAGGTGTTAAATCACAAGATCTCGGTGGCAAATTGTGATCACCTCTTCGAGAGATAACACGGATTACGAAACGTCTCTCCCAAATTTTCACCATTTTATAGTGAATTTTAATAATTTCAATGCGTTGTTGAAGCGTGAATCGTTCCATTTTTATTAATGGCGTAGTTTCTACTTGTCAAATGTCAAAAAATGACAGCTTCAAAAGTGACAGCTACCGAAATAGCGGGCTATTCAAAATAACACCTCTTATTGGAAAAACCTTTAGTAGGTCCCTCAATTCATCACACGCACCTGAGAATTGTTGATGAGAGTAAGCTTATTAGGTCTTGACTCTTTAAGAGCTGTCGCTCCACTCTAATTATTTATTTTAACGCTGCGAGTAAGTTAAACAAGTATGTATACTTTCTTAAGAAATTCATAAATTGTATTCATAAAACAATTAAAAGGAAAAAGAAAATCCCACCATGATTTTATTTTCCTCTCTATCTTTGCTGCCGTGATAAGAGAACACAGTACTACATTTCATTGAAGGGACTTGAAATTCAAGTTGATGATATCATAGGTCAGATGTTAAAAGAAGTTCGTAATCTTATCGCAAAGTCCATAAACAAATGAGAGCAAACGAAAATATGTTCCAAGAAGTGTTTAGGTTACTTCGAATACTAGCGAACACATGCCGACTTTGCTTTGCCAAAAAAAAAAAAAAAACAAAGATTCATTTAGAATAGAAGTCACAGTAGCCTTGCCTACCAAATGATTTTCAGAAGAGTAAATATTTTCAAAAGATTGCATATTTCTAGCCCGAAAACAGTTTTCCTGTTTTTTCTGTAATTATGCAAAACCTTTGAAAAAACCATCCAGGCAAAACTTCCCATCGTTCTGATGTTTTATCATTAAAATTCATTTCGAAAATAAATTTCTGTCATGACCCAATTGCAATTTACCCTCAAGCTCGGTAGTTATGCTTCCTTTCCGTTGACTGCTTCCTCAGTTAAAACAAAAAGAAAACAAAAAAAATTGAGTAAAAAACGCACTCTTTCACCACATCCATAGGAGAGGAACCATGCAACGTATGCATTTTGCCAGTGCATCAGCTCAGCTATGAAATGCTTTGATATTGAATTCTCAAAATAGGTAGAAGGTTCTCATTTCCGGTTAAACAACCTCCTCTCCAACTCGATTACCACGACGACGGAGGAAACAAAAGAAAAACAAAATTGACTCCTTCGTCAGTTGCCTTTCCTTCGTATTGATGGCTCGAACTCCCATTTAACGTTAACCCAGTACTGTCTTTAAATAAAAGCTTTACTTAAAATTACTATTTTGTTTCCAAAACGTATTAAT
>CAKKXW010000002.1:94609060-94790472 GCA_920937365.1 Sphaerophoria rueppellii | reverse complement strand
AAGTTGAGCATGTCCATTGCACTCACACGACTGGCAATGGGGGAAATTCCAGTATCCCGGCTGGCACTGGTTGCACTCCCGACCATAGGTGTTCGGGTGACAGATACACTGCCCACTAATCTGGTCGCAATTGTTGTCCTTCGAGCCGATACTGTTACAGTCGCATGCCTTACAGCCTTCCGGTCCAAAACCATAGGTGCCTGGAGCGCACTGATCACACTGACGGCCAACAACATTCGGTTTACATTGACAATAGCCTCCGTAGGGATCACACATGTTCGAAAGCGAACCAGTCGGATTACAGTTGCACATTGTTGCTCCATCATAGATGGAAATACTTGCAATATCGTGGAATTCCTTACAGCGTTCCCTGGAATTTCGATCGTAGTTTAGGTGGTAGTAGGATTGATTGCATCCGAGATCATTGTACTCTCGCAGACGGTTCTCTGCCATCGGTGATCCCTGGAAGACTTGGGTCTTCTCCAAACGCGGCACAAGTGTAAGCGAATCAATGAGAATCTGAGCGGCTGGATTGTCGACATTATGGCGATGGTGTTCAAAGCGAATTCGGAATTTATAAACCTTCGTGGCTTCCAGGCAGACGTTTGGTAGAGCCACAACGTCACGTTGATGTTCTGGCAGTCTGAAAGGCACTCTGGTTTCATACGCCGATGAGACATGCTCCGTAGCACACGCTCCATTGACATCAATCTCATCTGGACGGACGAGTGTTATGTAAGCGTCCTCCCAATCGCCCCTTGTCGTTGTGTGGTATCGAATGACAATGTCGTATGGCATGGTATTGGGAACATTGTCAACGGTGAATGTGATCTGGGAATTTTCTGGGACACGTTCGAAGCCGGTTCCTGTGAAATCAGATTCATATTGACGATCGGATCCTCCCGGAGGTTGGTAGTTTACGCGAGTGCAGTTTCCAGTGTTCGAGTAGGTTATGCAGTCCTCTGTGACTTCAGCATCGTAGACAATATGCAATTGTGGAATGAAGTGGTTCTGTTTTGGAGTGCTGCAAGTGCGTCCAGTCATGTGTGGACGACACTGACACTGACCAGTTATGACATCGCAGAAGTTGCTGTAAGATCCTCCGGCGTGACAATCACAGGGCGTGCATCCACTCTCAGCGGCAGAGAGACCGAAAGTTTCGGGCGCGCACTGATTACAATCCTTGCCGATGACCAAACTCTTACAGGTACACTCTCCGGTGTACATATTGCAGCCTGAGTTGTCGACCGTTCCCAAAGTGTTACATGTACATGCCTGACAACCTTCTGGGTTTTCTAGAGTCAAATTCCAGTAACCATCTTTGCACATATCGCAACGACGTCCCTTAACATTCGTCTTACAGTGACAAGCACCAGCTTCGATTCCGTTCTCAGGGTCAAACACAGAATCACAGATACCCTCATCTAACGATCCAATTGGGAAGCAATCACACGGCTTACACACATTCGGACTCTGGATGTCTTCACGTGGATCACGATAGAAGAAAGTCATACACTCCTCGCAATGCTGTCCCTGAGTGTTGTGCTGACAATTGTCACAAACACCTCCGCTAATCTTACCGGAACGCTCATACACGGCTTCGTCAAAGTGACAGCTCGTGGCGTGATTGTTACACTCGCACCGCTTACAGGCGTTCGATTGCTTTCCAAATGCAGGATTCCAGGGAAGATCGTTGTAGAAATCTTCGCAGGTTTCACAATTCAGACCCTTGGTGTTGTGGGTGCACTCACACCGACCATGGACCATGTCTACCTCATTAACTGTTGTTCCTTCGAGTGGAAGACAACGCGAGGCGTGTCCGTAACAAGAACACGAACCTCGAACCACCATATTCGTGATACCGTAGTAGTATTTCTCTTGGATCTCATGGCGATCATCGAGCAGAGTATCGCCCAAATTGTGCAGACGAGTGAAGTTAATTCGTAGATTTGTCATCTTCAACATATTCTGGACATGTGGAGCGTAGGGGTTCTCGACCTTCATATTCGGTGGCAACACTCTGAAGATAACTTCTCCATTCTTCGAGGGTTCAACGCTCGAATAACGACTATCGCATACAACGTCGGTGATATTCCTCAAAACCGTCGGCACTCCAGGGAATGCATCATGACAATAATGGGCAAAGTACCGATACACATGCCAGGTCTTTCCGAAATCATACGATCTCTCAATCAACATAGCCGCCGGCCGGAATGTCGCAAAAACAATAATCAAATGAGTGAAATGAAATTCAGCTTCCATATCCAATTGAATGGTGACATTCTCTTTGCCGTTCTCTGATTGCCACCAGGTTGGCGTTCGAGTTCCTCGCTTCGTTGTATAAACAATCTGATCGATGCGATGATTCTTGAGAGGATCATCTTTTGTCTCTTCGCGAGTGTCACAAAGGAAACACTTTTTCTCCTCCAAATGCGACACAATGCAAAAACGTTCCGGTCCACGGAGACCGCATGTCGAGGACGCTTCCAAACGATTCTCACGTCCTATTAGGAGATTACCCGTTGCCGGGTAGCATGAGCCCTTCTCACACGATTGCTCTTTGGTGTATTGCTTGCGTGTTGGCTTGTCGCGAGTGCGATCACGTCGAACTTGCTGCTGACCAGCAGCCTCGTTTATGAATATCGCCGCGCATACTACGGCTATAGCGATAAGAGCTATCAGCGGTCGGTGGTGGCGCATTTGATGCCAAATCATAGTGCTGCTTCCGGTTTGTTATCTCGCTTCTGTTCTTTCTTTCTAACTGGTGAGGAGTTTTCTTATTCCAAAACTCCTTTCTCTGGCTTTTTTATCCTTCACAGGAGTCTGGAAAAAAGAGGCGATTTTAAAATCCAAGAAAATGTACGAAAAATATGGAAACTTACGATTGAGTGAAGGATATGCTCTCTGACGACTTCTTAGCTTAAAAGAAGCTTCGACGCAGCATCAAACGAAAACACTGCAATTAAAAGGGAATTTAAAATATGATCTCTTCTCAAAAGACGTTCCTGTGATTGTGGTTCAAACCTTTCTTAATAGAACACAGCAACTTCAAACAAAAGCCAATTTCAAACTAAAGCACTAGTTTCAGAAATGAAAAGCTAAACCAAGATAAAATACAAAAAAGTTTCAAGACTTGTCGATTGTTGTCTCCGTCGCTCTTGAAGAGATGCGGATGGAGGGAAACTTGAGTTATCAGCCGCGAGCACGACATTTGGACTCAATTCGTCTTCTTTCCTTCCTTTATTACATTTTTATGTTTTTTTTCTTTTTATGTTCTCTACTCTACTGATATTTCAATACTCAACTATTTCCCTTTTGGTATTTGGTGATGCTGCTGATGATGATGCTTGCTGACGATGACGACGACAATGATCATGATACGAGATCCGTTTGGTGTTGGGATGCGGGATGCGGCTTCGATTTCATTTTGCTTTTTGTGTGTTTTTGTTACTTTTTTTATGAATGTAGCCTTATCGCAAACAAAAATGTTTTCCTCACAGAAAATAAAAAAAAAAAGATGTGCGGCTTTTGAATTAAATTTTAATCGCGATTTCATAACAGAAACACTTCGATTAAGAAGACTTTCGGTACTTTTAATTCATAAGAAAATGCGATAATATTTGAATGGGTTCATTGAATTTTGCTCATTCCTTTTAAGCTTATTTGTTGTTGGCTTCGATAACTACAAAACTATGTACGAGAAGTGTAAGCGATTAAAACAGTCACGCTTTTTCCCACGTCTTGGGATAGACATATGTTCGAGCTTATACTGGACAAAATTGTTTAGAATGATTGATGAATTTTGAAAACAAATATTCGTTCCGTTTTCATTTGGGTTAATAGATTTTGTTGAAGTTTCGTTTATTTTAAGGACAGAATTTGGCACGCATTAGACAAGAACATCACAGTGACAATCCGCAACTAATTTTCAACTGACGCATGAAATATGTATGTAGGAATACATTTCTTAGATTTTGCTTAAACAATTCATGGAATAAATCAAAAGAATTTATTTTCCTGATTGTTTCAAATAGGGCTTCTCTTTCGTCCATCGATTTAAATTTAAATCATCGGTTAATTCGAATCTAACAATACATGTGTTATTCTATTCCATCTCCGTTGAACGAAATGAGCAGAGTAGTCAGAGTAGGCATTCCAAATCATTTAATAAGACTGTAGGATGACCATGACCAACGTTTCAAGCCAAATTAAAGTATCTGGACTCCGCAAAGAGGATGATGGACTGGCCTGCGTCACCAAGTTCATCCATCATTGGATGACATTGACATCTTTGAAAGGAAACTCAAGCTGTAGAATTCTCAGTTATCCAGATCGTATAGGCGGCAAAAAACCTGGGGCTTTATATAAATGAGGGAAAAACTAAGTACATGGTGGCCTGTCTGCAGAAAACGTTAAGAATAGTGAACAACTATTAAGCTGGAGGAGCACGATTCGAAATTATCTTTCAAGTAACTTGGGTGAGTAGTAGCAGTCGAAAACAATATGGAAGAAGAAATACGAGCCCGTCTGCTCACACAGAACCTACTTTAGTCTTACAGGGCTCTTTAAATCCAAAAATCTTATCATTAGTTCGAAACTGCTGCTGTATAACACAATAGACTTACCAGTACTCACTTACTGATCCGAGACTTGGTTCCTTAGCCAAAGGCATTCTGAACCCAATCGAGAGAAGTCTTAGGAAAAATAGTTGGTCCCGTTTGTGAGGAAGGACGATTCCGGAGGCGATATATCCACGATCTATATCAAAAATACCAGGAAGCAGACTTGATGACAAAAGTTAAGCTTGGTAGACTACGTTGAACACCGGCCCGGAAACTCTTTTACGGTACAATTCATGGTAAGAGACAGCGCGGCAAACCAAATTTGCACTGGAAGAATGGCGTTGACCACGGTGCGGATAGCCAACAATCGGGATACTTGGAAGAACTTGCTGAAGGAGGCCTTGAGCAGATCCCGGTAGTGGCGCAGATGAAGGGAGAAACTTCGTTGGCCAGGCCGAAGATGATGATGAATATATGTCATTTCCCTTATTTCAAAATTGAAATACACAAGTAATGTTAACAATTGCAATTGTCTAATTGTCTGTACGTCCTGGCGTCGAGAAACATAAGCCGTTGAAAATTAGTGTAAGGAAATGATCTCGCATAGTTTTTATTTCATCTTTCACGGGCACTGCCTCTTGCGAAGAACTGACAAAACTTCCTAGAGTATCATCTGTCATGAAAAAGTGCTTCTCAACTTTGCCATTCGGAATCGGCGTTAAATTGTAGGTCCCTTCAATTCTTCACAAGCACCTAGAGAATTGTTGATGAGAGTAAGCCACTTAGGCCTTGGCTCTTCAAGAGCTGTCGCGCCACTCTATTTATTTTAAATGATCTTCCATCAGATTGATTGAAGCAAAAACAGACAAGCCAATTTCTGCAAATTTAACGCAATGCTTGCAGATACCTTCTTTATAAACGTGTTTTGAAAAAAAAAAAAAGGATGTCTGGATGTTGATGAGTCACTTAGAATCAAAGGGTCCGCATTGTGATATCACTATGGAAAGTTACTCATGAGAGAGTTGGGAACTTAAACAAACCATTTAATACTTTTTTATGAAACGGGAGAGACATCTTATGTCTATCATTGCCAGGCCACTGGGATTGTCGAAGGAGTTACCGAGAGGCATTCCTTCAGTTGGAGAGTTTCGGACATTTGCAGAGAAAGTCTTGAACCGTTTCTTTTTCCGCCTCGTCCGAATAGCTTCTACAGAAGTTATTTGAGTAGACTCTCAGCCTCATAGCATGTGTTTATATGAGGCAGTGTCCTTTTATGACAGGAGCTATTTTTTTTCTCTGCTCATATATTTGTTTTGTTGATAAGCAGTTGACTATCAAGCATTTCTTGATTCTAATAAAAAAATGTTTAAAGAAAAATCTCTTCTGATGTAGGAAATGGGTTATCTTTCGTTAAATCCAACAGATTCATTCATAGATGCATAGACTGCACTGCAAAATACTACCCCGGTTAAACCAAAACAAAACAAAATAGACACTTAAATAGTGCCGTAATGTTCAAATGCAACTTTCAAGGTCCAAACAAAAACCGCCTGCAATAAATTAGAAGAATTTAATGTTCATTCCAGATGACCACAGAAATGAGACAATCCTTCCCCTGAGCTCATCTCTGTTTTTAATACTTCAATTAAGCTGTTACAAGGTTTGAGATTACATTTTGCTATGACAGAATCATTCCTACACTAGAAATAGAGCCAATTCATTTAAACTATACCAAATAAAAGCGTCCATAGCAAAAAGTAATAATTTCGATGGTGTCATAGTTTCGTTAAACCTCCAAACCCGTCCAAACATAGCCGGCCGACATATTAACCACTTATACAAATAACATTGAATCTCATTACTTAAACAAACATTAGACGCAAAGAAGTAAATTTTGAGAAGTACATAAAAATGCAAAAAACTCATTTGAATAAAAAAGAGGCAAGCAAACAAATAAAACGAAAAAAAAAAATCACATCGACATGCGGCAAGAAGTCTATAAATAAAGAGCAAAGTGTAGATCGACAGATGGAAGTTGAAATTGGGAGTGCCTCTTCCTTCTTCCATATGGTCTGTGTGTCGAACGATTTTCAAGCACAATCCACAGCAAACAGAAAGATCAAAATTAATTGTCTGGAGAAAGAAACAAACGAAGACAACGGACGATGGCTAAACTAAATAAATTACCGAGCGAGTCATACAAAGCAATTAATAAAATTGAAGAAAAACGCTTATCTCAACACTGAAAGGCAAAACTAAACACAAATAATAATAATTTTTTTTATCAGTTTTTTGAACTGTGCACAACGAGTAGTGTATACATCCATTTATATGCGACTGACTACCTTCCTTCATGCTCTGCTTAGTAAGCACTATGTCGAGTTTCGTCGTGTCGAGCACTAAGGCAGTAGCCGTTGCAAGTAGTATTAGTTGACAGTACTTTGAGGGAGTGATATGGAATTGCAATTATATCAGAATGGAAACATGAAACAATTGTAGGAATTTCAAAGTAACAACATAATACGAGACAGAGAGAGGCAGAGATTAGAGTTCTTCACACTTCGACAAGATTCGTTCGTTCGTTTTTGAATGATTCTGGTTCTTATCAGTTTCAGTATTCCAAATTTAGAATCCCTATTGACCTTTTTATTGCCGAAAATAGGAACACTCACTCGAAGAGGAATTCAAATTGTAAAGAGCAAAATGAGGTCATCCGAACTCAGATACCAGATAGGAGAACGGCCCGCTGACGCTGTCTGATCTGCTAAATCTCAAAGGGCCCTATGAAATTAACCCCACCTATTTATGGTCTCCTCTTTGATGAACCACAATCACAGAAAATGCAAATAAATTGAAATTTAACTTACCATATCCAAAAATTCGATCTGCCACTGTTCGATGATCACTGCTGACTGAGACTCTGTTGTCTGTGTAGATATTTTATTCCCGTTTCGATGGACTTCTCTTTAAACTAAAAAATTTGTCTTGACTTCGAGTTGATGAGAAAATTCTGCACAACTCCAAAAGGCACAAGAAACAAAATGGAGTCGTTCCCCGTCCACTTGTGTTCAAGAAGGAAAATTGTTTTATTTAATCCCCGAAATTATTGAAATATCATCTCAAGAGTGAGTTGAATATTGTTTTGTAATCCTTTTTTTGTGGTTTTCTTTGAGGAGCAAAGAATGGAATCTGGGGCGATTTTGAAGTTAAACGTGAGATTTTTCTTTTATCGAAAACGGAAACGAACACAAACACTTGTATTTTTTTTTTCTTATTCTTTTCTTTTCACAGTTTCAATTACTTACCGTCTGGCGAGACGACGACGAAAACGATCTTTCACTGTCGAACTGCGGCCCGATACTAAAAGTAAAATTGACTTGTCGTCTCGGATTCGGGAAAGGGAACTCTATGCTCGGATCGGATCGCGTGTGTGGAATTGTGAATCAAAACAATTCTTTGAAACTGCATAGCATAGCAGAGAATAAATTGAAGTGCATTTTGAGTGCGCGATTGACTTGCGAGGCGAGATTGCTATGAATACAAAAATTATACACCCACACAAGGAAGATACAGATGAAGTTATATGTGGGAAAGTGCAACATAAAATAAGGCATTTTGAGAGAAAGATAAACAAAGCATTGACATTTGTATGCTCTTTTTGGTTTGCTTGTTTTGATGAGAGGAATGAGATTTTCTGGAATCATATTGTTATTCGAAGAGATCATGATTTGAAAAGGTTTAAGAGATTGACGAAGGTCTTCGTGAACTCTTGTATTTGTTGGTATTGTTGCAGGGTGGATTAAAATAAACTCGCCATGAATGGCGTTGAAATAGATTCTTTAGGGATTCGTTGAGTATTAAACGCTACCAAAGGTTTTATATTGAGAAGATTATCACCTGCTTAGCTGCAATATGCTTCGGATGTGGCCAAATTACATTAAGAAAATAATCTTATTGATCAATACATTTTATCAACTCCTTACGCAGTCAAAGAGCCAAGAAGAGCCAAGGCCTAACTCTCATCAACAATTCCCTAGGTGCGTGCGAAGAATTGAGGGGACCTACAATTTAACGCCGATTCCGAACGGCAAAGTTGTGAAGCATTTTTTCATGACAGATGACTCTAGGAAGTTTTGTCAGTTCTTCGCAAGAGGCAGTGCCCGTGAAAGATGAAATAAAAACTATAGGCACTAGTAGGACTCTAACCCGACGTTCTGCTTAGCAGCCAACGCACCTAACCACTAAGCTACGGACACTACGAATAACGCTTAGTATTCGCTTTCTTTGGGCTAAAGAAGCTATTGAGTGGTAAAGCCTTCTCTCAATCAACTAAGGTAAAACTATATAATATTCTCATCATCCCAGTCTTGCTGTATGGTGCACTAGCATGTACCCTGACAAAATCCGATGAATCTTAGGCTGTTACGAGAGAAAAGTTAAACGGGTGATCTATTGCCCCGTGTGCTTTGATGAGAAACGGAGAAGATTCAACAGCAAACTTTACGGGTTGTACAACGACATGGATTTAGCCAGAAGGCGCAAGACTCAGATGGCTCGCTGATATAAATCGGATGGACAGCAATGCTTCGGCCCGGAAAGACGAAGAAGTAGAGGAAGACCGCGACTGAGGTGGCACACCGAAGTGGAAGAAGGTCTCAACTAACTTGGGAGCACAAAACTGATGACAGCTAGCTAGAGGCCGAGCTGGCTGGAGGAGAGCGTTGGTTGAGGACCAAGTCTATAAAGGACTGTAGCGCAACCTGCAATGATACTGCAAATGTTCTGCTGCATACTTACCAATCGAATTTCCTAAGAAGCTTCATAGAAGTAAGGGCTATTTTGCCCATACTTTGCAAAGGCATAAGGATCAATGGAATCCAATCACATGGGATGAACAAGGATCTTGGACACCAAGAAGCAAATGAGACTTGGTATTGATATCTTTGAGCAAAGTATATTCAAATAAGCAACATACACATACACATACCACATACATACAAACATTGGGATTTCCAAAACAACTTGTTGTAAAAGGTCAGACGTCAGACATGACGCCACAGCCTCGCAAAAAGAAACGAGACCCACTACACTAGTCATACATGTCCTTTAGATCTTGAATTTAAAGACGACAATCGTCTGAATAGGTGCATTTGTTCGTGTAAATGAGAACCAAGTCATAGAAAATACCGTTGTATATATGTTTTAATTACTACGTACAACTTGGCTAAGATTTTCTTTCATTGCCACTGGATTCATTTACTCAATTGAAACTTATTCAATAACACTTACCCCCGTCTGAAGGTTTTGTTTAATTTTAATTGGAAGATCTACAATTTTAAAACTTCAATTTCACTTTAAATGTTTTCTTTAAAAGTTAAACAAAATATTTCACCCACTCACAAAAATACTTCAATCACAAACGACAAACAAAATTCAAGTGAAGTAGAAACTGTAAAAAAGGCAACGGTTGTTGTTTCGAGCAAAAGAATGGCGAAATCTCTCCAAACATGAAAAAAGTGATGCCAGCATTACTTTGCAATCGTGTATTTTATTTGTCTTACCCGGCGGCCACACGAGCAAGTTCTGGCCAGCAAGTTGGCATACAATCAAATATTTTACTCACACATTCAAACTTTTAGTACTGGCTTTAGTACTGGCCAGTCAACTGGCTTGCGAATTTTCGAGCCAGTAAAACGAGCAAGTAAAACGGGCAAGTAATTTGACAATGGCAGGTTTTGGCAAATACATATATCAAAATGAAAAAAATTAAATTCGAAAATTTCTTTTTTTTTGTTGGCGACATCTTCAAAATTCAAAATTGGATGTTTCAAGTAAGAAATCGTTCAAATGAAAACAAAAAATGTGAACTTGCCAGCAAGTTGACTAGCAAGTTTTTTGCCACCTACGTCACACCAAGTACACCGATAGAGATTTGACAAATAATATATGTACGCTACTTGCTGGCCAGAACTTACTCGTGTGGCCGCAGGGTTACCTGATATAAATCTTAGATGAAACGAAGTTGATTTTACTTAAATCTAGAGCAAAAGAGATTCTTCAAGATTTGTTCTTAATATACTTCGCTAAATCTCGTGAATCGTGATAAGTGTCAGTGGAAACAGCATCTTAGACTTAGGTATATGCTGTTTCTACTGACATTAATTTCAAGATTTAGCAGGGTAGATTAAGAATAAATCTCCAATTTTCTTGGATTTATCGATCGAGATTTATTCTTAATCTACTTCGCCGAAACTCGTATTTAGGGGCGGTGGAAATGTAGGACACATATTTAAAGCCAGTCAGGGCAAGTGAGAATTGCATTAAAATGTGTGTTAGAACTTCAACCACCGTTAAAATTTGACATATGGTTTGAAATGGGATCAAATTTACTATGCGTCAAAACGGATATTTTTAACCACAGTATCCACTACGAATTATGAAACTTCCCTTTATGAATAAAATAATTTCGCATACAAAACCTAACTTTTAGAAACAAAGCAAATAAAAAGTGACAAGGAATATCAAAAGTACTCTCTATTATACATATTGTTGAGGTTTGCTATTATATAAAAATTTCGTATTTAAATTTATCTTGGCATCACTGCTTCAATCTCTACAACCGAATACTGCTACAGCATCCACAGAGTATTAAAATCAAACAACTTTATTTCACTTCCGCTTCCTATACTAGCTTCAAGTTAAAATTAAATTCTTTTTTTTTTTGCAGAATATCTTTGATCTCACATAAAATTCTAAATCATTAACAATGGCTGAATTTTGGTCAATTATGTCTCTTCTGCGTAGTTCATGCGAAGACAATACCGATCTTCAACAAACCTGTCAAGAAATTGCCAGGAACTACACAGCATCACAAAAGAAAGAAATATACGCCCAGTGTAAGTTCTTTTCACAAATATTATAACTCTTATTCTAAATGATTTTCCTCTTTAATCTCGTTCACAGTTGTTTACGAACAAAATATTATGCTCAAGTTAGAAGTGGGTAACTTGGAATCCATTAACGATATCGCTACAAAAAACAACGAAACTCAATCTAAATTGGATTCACTTTTGAGGGAGTTCTATGACGAGTCTGTTTTCTCTTATTCTGTAATCTTTTCTATTCTAACCTTTCCTACACTGACTGCTTTTCAGGCACTTAAAAACCGTCTACAACATTGATGAGTCTGAGTTGGATAAGCTATCCAATTTCGACGTTTTAAAACTGGAATTACAGAATCGACCATCCATCGATATGTTTCAACAACTTTACTGGCGTAAAATGGAAACTGCTAAGAAGATGGAAGAACGGAACATTGGTGCGTTCATTTTGTTCTACTGTTTTCAAATTTCACTTATAAAGGTTCACTTTGTTTCAAGTCAAAAAATATCGACAGGCAGAACAAGAATACCAACAGACTTGCAAAGAGCGACTCGATCTTGAAGAGAAGATAAATGGCTTGAAAATCAAGTCTGACGAATTCAAAGAAAGAGCAAAAGAAGAAAACAAATTGATCACTCAATTGGTAATGGGATCAAAGGAGTTGGAGAACGTATGAATTCTTTTTTTTTTGTGTATTTTCAACAATAACAGATTTTTTGATTCGAACAGATTTCCAATAACCTAGATCCAAAAAGCTCTCCATCTCAACCTGAATTATTCCCAAGTCTGCGGATAAGCGAAAATAATTCCCTAAAGGTAGTTTGTTGCCATTATTGTGTGCTTTTAAGACAATCGTTTTTGTTTCAGATAATAACTCCCCAAAAAGCTGGACTCTCATCAAAACTAATGGTGAATTTCAACAAATTTACAATGCCCGCTCCTGTTCATTCATTGTCCCGATATCAACAACTTTACCAAAACAAAGGCCTGAGTCGCCTTCTTCAACAATCAGAAGTTATCCGCAGGTCAATTCAATCAAAACCGATTGTTCTATCCAACGAACCAACAACACCACCATTTTCTGGAATTTTGAAAACTCCCAAGACCATGGTCATGCCAGTAGAAACTACTTCCAAAACAGTTTCTTTCGATATCGATGTTCAAAAGAAAGATCTAGCACAAACCATGGAATTCGAAACTCAAGGCACAGAAGGGTCTTCCGGTGTTTTGGAAATCATCGACGACTCTCAAATGGAAGAGAGTCCAATTGAGAAACCAGAACAAATCGAAATAATCGAAAATGTGCTCATCAAACCAGCCGATAAGCCAGTTCAGAGGCAACAAGCAGCACAGCCGAATGTATGTGTTGACAAACAGAATCGAGATCCATCCCCAATCAAAATCAGCTCTTCCTTTTCTTCCAAGGACACCTCGTCATTCAAAGTGCCCACGAAGAGTTTTGTAGAAATGTTGTACGATGTATCCTCAGACAACGAAGACGATGTGCCATCTCCTCCTTTTGAACTTCTAGAAAAATCTTCTAAGGCCAAGACAAAGACACCAAAAGCTACAAAGAAAGTTGAAGACAAACCAAAGTCAAAAGCTTCCACCAATCAATTTGATGACTTTGAAAAAATGTTCTCGGACATGGCCAGTAATCAGATGGATACCGAGGGTCTTGGGAATGTAAACAACAACCAAACCTTTGACTTTTTCCTGGACAACGATGGGGGCGAGGAAAAGAAGGATGATGATGCTGAAAGCGATACATTTTCATTTAATTTTTGAAATTCTTTTTATAATATAAGTTTTAAGGAGCCTTAAACATTTGTTTTGTTCACCTCAGAGGTGGGTTTGAGTGAAGGGAAAAGCAGGTTTAAAATGTATAACTTTATTAGCGACTGGAACAACATGTCTTCTCTTCAACTGGCGACGAAAGACGCCATAATTTCAGGCCAGCAAATTAAATACTTCAACTCTCAAACAAAAACTTAACTAAACCAAGACTTCTTCTGCAACTGATCCCATTTAGCCATGTTCACTAAAATCGACGCCGTCACCTGATCCTTATCTCGCGACTGACCATAGTAGTCAACAAATTCTCCATCGGGATTAACCAAGTACATGATAATTGTGTGGTCCACCTGCAAAGCAAAATTCTCCATAATTCATATTTCAAAAAATGATGAAATTCCTAACAATGTAATCATTGTCCTCATCTCGAGGTCCGGCGCTGTAGTAGACACGGAATGCCTTGCACACATTACTGATTTGTTCGGGACTACCTGTGAGACCGAGTAATTTGGGTGAGAACTCTTTGACGTACTTTTCAACAACTTCCTTTGAATCTCTAGCTGGATCGACTGTGATGAAAATTGGAGTGATTCCAGGGCTATCTGGAGACTTATCTAAAATGAGGTTAGATTGAAATTTATGAACGCCTTTGAGAATTTATTTTTGAATTACCGATTTCATCAACAACTGCAGACATTTTCTCGAGCTCATCTGGACACACATCGGGACAGTGAGTGAATCCGAAATAAATTAAAAGCCATTTTCCAAGGAACTCGTCGGACTTTCGAGACTTTCCGGTGACATCAATCAAATCCCATTTGCCACCGATTTGTGCTTTACCTAACTGCCTCTTCCGTTCGCGCATCCTTGCCTCTTCTTTTTCGTTCTTCAAGTAGTACATGAAAGCCAAACCCCCAGCTGCGAAAACCGAAATAAAACCCAGACTCTTCCATGAGATGGGACCTTTGCCTTTGGCTGTTGGATTCGGCTTTTCAGATTGTAGCCGCACGAATGTCTGCTGCTGAAGAGGTGATATGACTCGTTTGGTCAGGAAATATTTCTCGCATGACACAAGTAATCGATTTAGATTCCTGGACATGGTTATGTGTGTTGCAAGAGCCGGGTGCAATTCAGAAAAGGTTAGGAATTTGGTTTGAAGATTTGTTGTTACTAATTAGTGGAAAAGAGGTTAAGCGATTTTTTTGAAAACTCCAAAAAATAGTTTTTTGAGAATCTTCAACTGTTTTTACACAAAAATCCAATCAAATTGGAAAATGCTATTTTTGCGTTATGAAAACACTTGAAAAATGTTCGAAGATGGTTGAAAAAAGACAACGATGACGTTTGTGACAGAAGTCAGCTGAGGCATTGCCAGAGTGCAGTAGGTGATGTTTTAAGGGTGAAATGTCGTCTAAGGCTTCGATCACATAAAAAAGGTTATCGATAACAGCTTCTCCCACTTAGAAGACAAGGAAAGGCGAAAAGACCGCCAACATTATTCTCTCTAAATTATTTATTTCGCTCTTAAAAAAATTATTCATATTCTCCTACTACACCGCTTCGATTTCGTCAAGGAATTTCCGGCACTTCTTTTTCAGCACTTTCACCGCCTCGACAAAGATAACTTCTGGTTTCAACGCTCCCACCGATTCCACATTAAAAATGAAATGATCCCGAATACGCGACATCGTCACTGCCTCAGCCAATTGAGGATACCGATAGACATTCCGACTGCAAGTATCGTACCTTGCATCCTTCACAAAAGCCACATCGTTATCATCGATTCCAATTACTCCCGGCGAGAAGCATTTCTGCAGCAGGAAGGCCTCCTTTCCCATAACTGTTCGATTGAGTTTGATTTCAGGCAAAAGACGATAGAAAGCCGTTGCAACCGGCGAAAACTTGGCATGATCCTTTCCGATTCCCTTGACAGCCAGTAGTTTCAAATCGAATTCGTGACCGGGGCGCATTTGACTGATGAGAATGTCATCGTTGATCGGACCGATGTTGGCTTCACTGTGAAGAGTTGCCTGCTTTCCCTTGGGCAACCATTTAATCTGTCCCGAATAGATTTTGTGATTCTTGTAGATTGTATCAAAGTTCGCTGATTCCTTGACATCCTTGCGGCGAGTACATTTGATTTTTAGCTCAAATTCAAGGGTGTCGTTTTCGGTGCCCATATCGTCGCTTTCTTCGCTTTTATACTCGAAAAGTCTGGGATCTGCTCTGAGGGGAATTAAACCCAATCGATGGGCGAGAACTTCATCTTGGATGATTGATGTGTTGTTGTAGATGTAGACCTTTTCAATGGCCATGCTAGGTACTTCGCTCAGCATCAGTCGTCTGAAGGCGTTTGCGATACCCGGATGCACACCGATCATGTCAAATTCTAGTTCATAGCCTTCATATCTGGAATTTCAAGGAGTGATTAGAATCTAGACTTTTTTTAGAGGATTCCGTGATGAATACCGAACAACGACAATCTTGAATTTTTTCTTGAACGTTTCGAGGTTCCATTCGTCGTCGGCGAGGCCGTAATCGTGTGGATCTTGTTTTATTTTATGCTCGTCAAGGTAGAGTCGTGGTTTTCCAACATCTGCACCAGTCATGATTATTTTGTTTAAAGAATTTGTTTAGAAATTCAAGAATTTTATTTATCCCTTGGCTTTCTCTTGAAGACGATGACAGAAAAAAAACAACAGACAGTACACGTGCTTGTCAGATTGGAGGTTTGTTTGATTAGTTTGTGCATTTTGGTCAGGTTATGATGCAATCACAATAATCTTTAGTTTGTTATACAAAACAATATTTAAATTTCGATTATCAATTGAATTTTCATCCACATCATTTTTGCAATTCACCCACGACTTCTTCCCTTTATTAAATTAACAAAGCAACTAATTGATGATATCGAGATTCTCTCTTCGCGTTTTTGTCTTTTTTTTTTATTTCTGCGTGAAGAGAAAATAACTTTTTGTCTGTGATACGATATCTAATGTAGGTTTCCATTGGTTATTTTTCTTTTTTAGGTTTCATCTTCTACCTCCAATGGAAGGGGTATGATGTATGTGTCATTCTGCGGAGATTCTGTTTTAAAAACGGAAGAGTTCTGCTCTCCTCATTGGAATGATTCCAGAAGACTTCTGGACTCTTTCGAATGCTTCTGTACGTCCAATGGAAAACTACATTAAATGACACTCCGCCAAAAACAATTCTACAATTGTGAACCAAACTCTATCTTCAACAAGTGTCAGAGTTGTCGTAAATGTCATCGGCAAATTGGTATGTTTGATAAACAAAATCTTTAAAAGCAATTTTTAAAGATTTAAAACCATTTTTGCTTTATTTATTTTGCACATTTCAAAGTTGAAAATTTGCAAAATTCAAAATCATTCATAAATGGATAAGAGATATGAAGCATCGAAGGACTACGGTCGAGTGAACAAAAAACCTAAACTGGAAATAATTGTTGGAAGGAATCGACCCAATCAAAATACAGCTGGAGCCCCTGGACCATCACGATACACAGGTATGTACAAATTCGTATTTACACTCTTCATCGTAACGATGAAATTCTCACAGCTAAACCAGCAAGTCCGCCCAGATCGAGTCCCGATGATTTCTGGGATGATGACGACGACGAGGTCCTACTTATGGCTTCGCAAGTCGTCGAAAAATCCGCCGCTCAGACTCTCCCATCTTGTACTCAAGCCAAGGATTTCACATTTAGCGAGTTTGCCGCGAATAGCAAAGCCACAAGCACGCAAAAGTTTTTCGATCAGGATATGCAACTCTTCTCCGAAATGGACGATGACTGGGACGCTCCGGCAGCGCCTGTTGAAAAACCATCCGTGTTCCTTTCAACTCAAAAAAACAACCAAGTAGCTTTTAAGGTTCCTGCTCCAGCAGCGACTAAGAGATCACATCAAGAGTCAGAACGACCCTTCAGCAGTGATCTACCCAAATCGGCGACGCCATTATTTGGACAAATTTTGCCCTCAACACAAAGTAGTGTTGGTAACTCGAATGCAACTCCCATCAGTCTCTCCCAGCCAAATGTTCTCAACAAGAATTCAAATCGTGAAAAAGCCCACGAATGCCAAATTCAGTTTCTTCAAAAGAGAGCTGACACCTTGAAGAAGGAAAACGCCAAGATAACAAAGGAACTGGATGAATTTCGCAATAAAATGGAGAGCAAAGATGGCGAGGTGGGTACCTAGCAAATTAGTTTGATTCGGTTTACCATTTCAATCAATTTCAGGTTTCTCTGCTTCGCGATGAGATCCGCCATCTCAAGCAACAAATCCAAATTGCACAGCGGGAGAAGCTCCAATCAACGGATGTCGCCAAATCCGAGTGGCAAGAGAAAATCAACGAACTGTCCAAGCAAGTGGAAGCCCAACAAACCGTTCTTGAGTTTAAAACAATGGAAATATCCAAATTGAAAATGAATCACGCCGACGAATCGATGCGCTTCGAAAACACCATGAGAGACAATCTCAATGAAAGCATTGCCCAGCAAACGAACCTTCGTATAACCACAACCAACCGTAGGCGAATGACACAAATTCAAAGCTCTCTGCGGTCAGGGAAGGGCATATCGGCAACGTGTCAGATTCCGATCGAGATCTTCGATCAGTCGACAGAGAAGGGCAACAGCAAACTCCGAAAGGATGTATTCCATCGGGAAATGGAGCGTCTGCAGTTTCACATGTCCCGAGTGCAATATATTGGCCAATTGAAGGCCGCCCAACGGACCGAGTTGGCTCAGAATGTCATCGAATCGGCTAAATGTGTGATTGCCGAGTTCTGGACCTATGTCCACAGTTTGGAATACAACAAGCACAGTCACAGTCTTCCACATCATTCTTACGACATTACTAAGGACAGTAGGCAACCAGCGAGTCGATGTAGTCTCTTTCAGGCGCAAGTTCTCTTCCCTAGCGAGAAGGCTATCAACCTTCGGCGGTACATTGCCGGTTTGAGCGTAATCTGCAAACTTCTGCCCGAAACTGGAGCTCTTCTCTTCTCGAAACATCACAACGAGTACCTCCTTATTCAGATCATTGTTGATGGGTTGAATAAACTCGGCTTTTCACATGAAATTTGTCAGCATTTTGGAGTTCTTGAAGCATTTGCTATGCTTCTTGACAATTTATGGAACAATCACTCCGGTGAGGAGCAATACCAGGAGCACTTGATGAGCTTCCTCAAAACCCTGATCTTTTGTCGACCAAATGCTTGGGCAAGCAAATACATCTCTCTTTGTCTACAGAAACTTTCTCCTTCCGCTCGAGATCAACTGTGCGCCAATGCTGGAAGCCCGAACTTCACCATGTTTCAGACTGTTTATAAATTCTCTTCGGATTCGTGTGTCCTGCAAGTGTATGCTTGCCTTCTAGAGACCGCCTTTCCGGCTAATCAGGAGCTGAAACGAAGTGAATTTAAACTGCTATCGGAGATTTGCTTAAATCATTTGAATTTCTTCACGAGTTGTTTTCCAACGCCACCGCGCTTTGTGGCTCAAATTCTACCAGTCGATGATGATTTGGACGACGATGGTGGCGGTGGTTTTATCATGATGACTCAGCAGAATGTAGCTAATATCAAATGCCAGTGCTACGTGATGATGTGCAGTAGTGTGGTCAAGTTGTTGTACCAGACGATGCGACAATGGCAGCGAACGGACCGACAGCATGGTAGGAACTCCGATCATCGTCTTCTGTTTCTGTCCTCATTTTGAATTTTCGTTTTTTTTCAGAAGTGAAACTCATTGAAAACATTGCTAAAGTTGGCGTCCGACTGCTGCACACAATTTACATCCGCTACTACATGACAAAGCTCTTTGACCACAAGGGCTACCTCACAAGGCACTATCTCTTCTTTATTTGTAAATACTTGCTGAAGAGTGTGGATTTGCTACAATTCAAGGAAGCACATCGTAAGACCGTTGTTAAAGTTCCAAAATGACTGATTTCACCTTTTTTTTTCTTGAAACGCTTTTGAAGGTGAAGCCTTAGACCAACTAGCCAGCTCTCACATTGTTGAAATCAAATCGCCACCAGAGGAGCCAAACACTTCCAAAGTCGACAGGGACCTGAAACGCTGGTATGAACATTCGGGTGATGTTCGTAGTGATCCAATGGACTGTATAGACGTGGATGACGACGACAATCTGAGCGATTTTATGAAACTAAGAATAACAGAGAAGGCTTGCAATGCAGACACTTTTTTTAAACGATATTAAACCCAATCAATGTTTTGTAGTTGTAGACGAAAATATAAAATTTATTTATTTGTTTAGTTAGTAGTAGAAATGATAATTGTTACAAAAAAAGAATTCAAATGTTTGAATGTCAGTAATACGTTAAACAGTTATTTTATTTATTATTCAATTACTAGCCGACCCGCCGGACGTTGTACCCATCTTCCGTTTTCGCTAAGGTCAAAAATAAAACTCGGCAACCAGACCTGGCAGATAATTTTAGTTTTCAGTGACTGATAGTGGACGAACAGACCTTAGTTCCCATGCATCACCTGAGAAAGTTGAAGATCTGGCGATTTGAAATCGCGGGAAATTTTCTGAAGACAGAAATCGCAAGAGATACATTTTTGCCAACATTTTGGCTATCAGACTTTCAAAAGAGTTGTTACTCATATAGGCGAATTGGTATTAACTAGACCTTTCTTTTGATGTATCATTCGATGGGTTCTGGAAGAATTTTTTTTCTGTCCAAAATTTTGGCAAGGGGTTAACCTATAATTTTTGATGAAAAACTTGAAGAATTTTGCTCATTTGCTCACAATTGATAGAACAGACTAATACGAGTATAAAACTGAAAACTAGACTCAATTCTGAGCCTTGGTTCCCCATACGGGATTATTAGAAGCCGAGGACAAAAACCAAGAGAAATGGGTTTGAGGTCATAACTCGTCAACCAGACCTTGGGAATACTTTTGGTTTGTAGGAGCTGATAGGCCTTTATTTTCGACTATCATTTGCTAAGGCTGCCTGAGAAAATTTGGCGTAGTGGCGGTTTGAAATTGAGGGAAATTTTTTGAAAGCAGAAATCACAAGACAAACATTTTTTGCCTATATTTCGGCTACCAGGTCTTAACCGTGAATTTTATGGTAAATCTTGCTGCGGAGATATTTGCATCAGTAGATATAATTAACATAGGACTAGCTTATCATCGTGGTGTTACTCAGGATCTTTAATTTTCAGAAACCTCAATTACAAGTACATGCCTACGGGAAAAATCATGCTTTTGCTCTATGCATCTACGGAACCGTACATTTTATCGGGCTTAAATGTAGCCTATGTGCTATTCCAGACTATAATCTATGAATCATTCAGATCCGTTCAGCAGTTCTGGAGTTATTGAGCTTTCGTTAGGATTTTCACGTTGAAGACTTTTTCTAGGGGGTTTGGCTCTCCTAGCGTTGGAGATCTCATTCCGTGAATCTGGAACATCTACAAGAGTACTCACTTTCGGATACGAGGCTAAAGTGCGCTTAAAGGAACTCTGAAGTCTTCGAGAGCAGAGTCTTACGGAGAACTATTGGCCACATTTACGAGGAAGTACGTTTCGGAGACGATATGATCATAACACACAGGCCAGGCAGGCAGAACAACGATTGACCAAATATTCACACTGAGGCAAATCCTGGAAAAGACCAACGCATTTCAAGTCGAAGCCCAACGTCTTTTTATCGACTTCAAAGCTACTTATGTTTGCACTTACCGCCAAGAGCTTATGATGTCAATGTCTGAATTCGGGCTCCCGAACAAACTGATCTAGCTGTGCCGCATGAAGCTAAATCTGACTCCTTCAACATAGTCCTGGAGCAGCCCTGCGCACGAAGACCCTGTCTTCACCAAATCCACCCTTCTAGCCTATACGGACGACATAGACATCATCGGTCACTCCCAAAGAGCTGTGCTTGAGGCTTTCACAGCGAATGAAGAACAGGCGAAGCTCGTTGGTCTTAAAGTGAATGAGGATAAAAGCTATAAACAAAAATCTGTGCATCGCCTTGTACAAAACGTCACTGTTGGTAGCAGCAATTTCGAGGTAGTTAAGGAGTTCACCTACCTTGGAACAAACATCAATCCCACAAACGACACCATAGTGGATATCCGACGAAAAATTACCGCTACTACTTCGGTTTGGCCAAATAACTGTGGCTATCACCGATCACAAATCACCTTACACGATTCCACCCTTGGGTTCAAAACTCCTCACTATAAAAGACTTTGACTCTGAGGCGCCGATTGCTGGACTATAAGTAAAAAAGGGGAAATGATACTGGACCCTTTTGAAAGAAAAATTTTACGACGGATTTTCGAAGGTGTATGAGACGATTGCGAATGGAGAAGAAAGATCAACCGCAAACTGTACGAGCTGTACCAAGCTGTGGATGTAGTCCACTTCGAGCGACAACGTTCCAGCTTAGAAAGTCTTCTCTTCGCAGCCCCCCGGGTTCGAGACGACAAGGAAGACCGAACCTATGGTACAAGAACCAAGTGACTACGGGTGGCAAAGCACCTGCTTTTGGAGATTGAAGAGTGCATGCGACCGATGCCGATTGAAAGCTGCTGTGTATCAAGATGAGATCCTACATGGATTGGCAGCCGGATGAGTAAGTAAGTTAACGATTCTAGGGAATCAAATCAAGATGATTTTCGATGTTCGTGGGAAACTCTTTGGATCATTCATTTTACTCGTAAAAGTCTTAAAAAAAAAAAATACAAATATTGTGATTTATTTATTCCGTTTTCGATTTAAGTACAAAAAATGTGTAAATGACTACTATTACACGTTTACAATAATATAATGCTTGTATACATAGATTAATATCTAAATAAGGATGCTTTCTGCATCAAAATAAATACGTTATATTTAAGGTTATGGTAAAATGCTGTTTTTGTTTTTTGTAAACTACTTAAACGCATCAAATGCAATCTGTAAAAAGCTAAAAGCTTCTAAAATTTAATTTGATTTTTTGTGTTTGCATAAAAATGCGTTTAATTTTAAATACTCGAAACTGTTAAAATACTTTATAAATACTTATATGACTTCAAGAGGGAAACTAAAACTAAACAAAATTTAATTTTTGGTTTTGCTCAGTCCAAAATGTTTACTTTAAAAATAAAATGCCTAAATATTTAAATTATTAAAAATTCGTTTCAAACACTACACACACGAACGTACATATTTCTAACTGCAATTGTTTTCCTTTTTGAGTATTAAGAATTGTTTATAATCGATACAAATGTTTACTTGAAATAATCAGAAACACTGTTTTTGAATAAATCCATTTGTAAGCGTGAAAGAAATTGTTTAAGGAATTTGAGAATTCTGTGATTGGTAGAGAAATTTTGGAAATTAAGGAAAACAAAAATTACCATCTTAACGGTGTACTTTTGCTGACGTAACTGTTGGCGCTAGATGAACAAAAGAAAAACGTCAAAATGTTAACATACGTTCAAAAATATATTTTTTAGTGAATTATAAAAAAGATGAGCTGAAAATAATGTAAAACATACACCAAAATGTCGCAATACACATCTCATTGGATTTACGTCAACTTGGTTGAGCTGTCCTCTCTTTAGAGTCCGGCTACAAGTTTCCGGAAATGTTCATAGAGCTAGAGCGATTATAAACTAAAACTACATTTATCTGTGCTTTGTTTATAACTGCACTTGCAAGTGATTCTAAATAATTTGCAGGTGCTTGTGAAAGGTGTTTCCCCCGTCAAAACATTCAAAAAATCAATTTCAAAATGTTTCAAAACACAAAATCAACTTATGTAGTGTAGAATGAGGATGAAGATGTGATCTAAAGTGATTCTAGTGATTCTAAAACGCAACAAGAACAATTTATAAACAACTAGAAGTGTACCTTCAAGATCAACGACACTTAAGTTTTCCTTTGTTAGTTCAGTTTCAAAAGGTATAAAGAGGACATACATAAGACGTTCACAGAAAAAAATGCAAAAATCAATAAAAACTACTTACTTGACAGCTCCAACAGCTTGACTAGGACTAAGTGTAATCAGTGGCGACAAACGCTCCAAAAACCTCTCATTATTCCTCTCCAATTCCCTTTGATAATCTTTCTGATCTGCCTGAATCAGATTTCGATTCTTCTTCAACGCATCCGTGCACCGTTTAGCGAATTCTTTGAAACACAATCTCAACTTGTTTTGATGCTTCGTGGGTATAGTTACGCCATCAGCTAGGCCGGACAAGAAAACCGTTGCCATTTCCATTGGACCCTGATTCACAGTGGTGCCAATGCAACCCTGCAATACCATTTGGAGGATTTTCGGATCGGCTGGTTCTTGTTTCGTGGCCGCAGCTAATTCTAGTGTCTTTTTTTGAATGTCTTCAATTGCTACTTCAATGGGTTCTAAGATAATCTGTTGCCGACTGATGACTTGTATGCGAGTTTTCACATAGGGGAAGTGATTGGCTGTGGTGAGGATGGTTTTGCGCTTGCACTGTTCATTTAGCTCACCATGGGCTTTACCGCCTTTGGTGAATGGAGTGGCGAAGATGAAACGCTCTTAAAAAGAAGATCAATACAATTTTGGCACTCGATTAAGGATAGCCATAAATGCTTACTTATATTGAAATTCCTCTCGAAATAGGTCTCCCTGTGGCGGAGTTCGAAAGTCTCAAAGTACGGCTCGACATAGGTGATTTGGATGTAGGCCTTGTCGGGATCGAGGCTGTTGACATCAACGTTATTTGAATCCTTTATTATGTGCACCGAATCTGGACCGAAGCGATCAGCATAGAAGCTCTTCAAAAGCAAAAGTTCCACTTTCAGATGTGATCATTAAAAAGAAAAGAGAAAACCCACCTGCAATCGACTGAAAATCTCGGGTAATTTAGTGAGCGTCGGCTCCTTATAAATAAACTCCTGCTGATCGAGATCACCAAACGTTGTTCCATAGAATCCAACCCGAAAATACGTTCCAAACACCCGTTTGCCTTGCAATTGAGCAATTCGATTGAAGGCCTCCTGCAGTTTACCATGTACCTTGCCCAACTTCTGGAAATCACGATTCGCCTCGCATATGGGTATTAGAATTTTCAAAACCTCGTTCATTGCTTCGTACATTCCAGCAATTTGGAACGAGTTTGCAGCCTCCTCCAACAACGCCTTCAGTCCGATCTCAGTAAAATGATTGCCAAGACAAATACCATCTTCGCCCGGACTCAAAACATCATCGGACACAGCCGATTCCATTAGAGCATTCGGTGTGACCCTCTGAAAACTAACAGCTCCAACTGGCAAATGCGTCTGTGACTCTAACATACTCAAATATTCGGCAACCAGAGCGGCACTGTGCACATAGCACATAGCCGCTTCGGTATGATTGGCACGTTCACGGTGTTTTTTCGCCATATTCTCGAGCCAGGTGAGACGCAGATCGGGATTGTTTTGATAGCCTTTGGCAATGCGATGCATTAGGTCGAGTAACATTTCCGGATCTTCTTGGTATTCTTTCATTTTGACCGTATCTGAGAGGATCATGTGCAAATTGAAGAGTAAATCTTGAACTTGCTCGGGGAATGAGGTGTCCTGAAGATCGATATCGGACTCAGCATAGACTAGAATTGTTTTCAAAGCTCTGCGAAGGGACTGCTCGCTGAAGGAGGAGCTTGTTCCGACCAGCGAACTAAGGGACATGGTAACTTGCATTTTGACACGTGCGAAATTCTAGAATTATTAGAATCAACAATTAACTTCTTCCGGAAAGACAAAAGATTTGAAATGAAGATGAATGACGTGAGACAGAAATGAGCATGATTTGATTTTTCTACTTTTACCAGTTTACCAATCAATGTGTCCAATTCAATAGAAAAAAGAATAGAAAAAGCCAAAAGTCTCCATCCATTTGACAAAAGAAGAAATAACTTACATTTCCAATTTCGAAATTCTGCCTCATCAAGAGGTAAAGCGAAGCAGCCGCCTGAGAGCGTATTCCCGGCAGCAAGGATCCACAATGCTTCAACAGCAGTAGACATAAATCTGCACATATGTCGGTCTCCTCGTCGAACAGCAAATTGGGGAACTTGAAGATCAACGAGCGCTGCGATGCAAACAGATTCTGTAGCGACAATGTGCTCTGATTTCGCGAGAGAGCATGAAGCAGAACCTTCAAAACTGTCCTCAGAAGGTTATGATGAATTTCCGAATTGGTTGCCACTTGGACAATGATCTCCAAAGCGTCCAGAGTGACGAGAATTAATTCGGTTGCTAGGGACCCTTCGATGCAGTGGCTTATCTCGATCTCTGGCTCCACTTTGACTGGGGCATCTGAGAATTGAGACCTGTAGGGCATTTGGTCTTTCCGCCAGCGGAGTTTTTCGGTTGAATTCCTGTCCTTTCGTCGGTTAATCAGATCGTTTCGAGCTGATCCGGTTCCTCGGATGTACTCTTCAAGTTTTTCTTTCATATCGGGTGTCTTACGGAAGCTTTGAGTATTGTTCCTCTTGACCATTGGCAGACGCTTCTGTCCGCGGTATTCAAAACACGGAATACACCAGTTGAGGACTTGCAACATCTGATGCACTCGATGGGGACTAAGTCCAAGAACCCAACGATAGAGTATAGTCCGTTCCAGATTCTTAATGACCCAAATGAAGCACGCAAGAAGATGTCTAGTGTCTTCTGTGTTCAACTGGGATTTGTTCTTCACTGGATCCGGCACATAAGTGTAGGTTCGACTGCCTGAAATGGCGTAAGCAACCTCGGCACTGATGGTTGTTGTCGCGATTGGCTGATGTGGGCCTTGGTAATCCTCGAGCAGGCCAATACTGTGAAGCCTGTCCTGGGTGTCGGTGAGGAATTGATGCAGCTGTGGTATGGTATCCATGACAATTGCCAGAAGAGGGATATACAAAGATGCTACACGAGCTCGAGCGTCTGGATCGCTGAAGCGGGGATCGAGATCATGGGAGGTCATTAAGTTACGTATGCATCGAATTGCTTTGCTGTGGAGTGGGGGATTTCTAAACGAGAATTAAATGAGAACCATGGATCAAGGGGAAATTACTTTTGAACTTACGAAACTTCCAAAACGGTAGCCAGTTCACTGAGAACCAATCCGACTAGGTAGTGCTGTTGTCTAAATTCAGCATTGAGGTCTGCTTGAAGAGCTTTGTCGATGGAGCCCTACAAAGGAAAAATTTAGTTTGATGTAAAATTTTACAGTCTAACAACTCACATAAGAATTTTGACTATTGTTTGAATTCGTGCTGGGTGTTGGACTTGTCGGTGTTGGAACAGTCGTGTAAGGAGTCGCAAATGGCAGATTGAGAGCAATATAATGCTCATGACTGCATACAATCCTCAAGAAGTCCACTTTGTAATGCATCAAGTCTGGAATTGACGAATTCTTCGAAATCAGGACTTTGTAGTATGTCTTAATCAATCCAAAGACAAAACCCCGATCCATGATGTTGAACAAATCGAAAATGAAGAAGCCCAAACTGGCATTCAGCGACTGTGCCAATTTCTGATCAATATTGTGATAGCCAACAACTTTAGTTGTTACCAAATGAACCAACGTTGAAATATCGTCAGTGAACTGATGTGGGAAACGACTCTTTCGAGGAGCTGTGAGAGCTCGAGTCAGGTCCAAATGTTCAATCATCGATTTGATCATAAGCTCGAAGAGAAACCAAGAATTCTTCATTGCCATTTCGGCGGCGTTTCCACTGGCTACAACCCAATGGAGGGCGAGTTCTTCGTGCAGCAGACGAATCTGACCATCGCGACCGATGTATGATGGAGAGATCTCAGCTGACATTTCTTTTCTATCAAGAGATCTACCGGCTTGCTCGTGCATTACGTAACCATCATGCGCTGACATTTCTTCAGCGTTACTTCGGCTGTAAGTGAGTCTTCGCTTTCCGCTGAAGGGATGCAAGATTTTTGTTTGAAATTGCACATAAGTCGAAAGGAGAGCCTGACGTCCATATTGGTCCACTACCAAGTCATCAGAGAGAATCTAAAAGAGAGCAGTTAGTGAAGAGGTTCTCAGACAAACAAAAAAACTTACCGAAAGATTCTCTGAAACCATACAAAGCACTTCGAAGACATTGGAACCCATCGAAAGCGTTTGTCCGCTGATTTTATAGGTAGTCACCAACAACTCGATCAGTTTGTCCAACACAATTGGAAGATTTTTGACCAGCGGTTCTCGGTCAGCATTTTCAATATCGAGAAGGCATTTCTTCATCTCCTTTTCCATATTGCCCTCGCCAATGTGAGGAGGGACTTTTTTCGATTCCAGAAACTCACAAGCAAGGAAGAACCTGAAAGCAAGGTGTTGAGAAACTAAATCTCAAAGCGGATATCAATAACCTACCGATCAAGATAAGGATCCAAAGTGTGAATTGACGTCACGGCATCAATGCTGACCGTGAATACAGGACGATGATTGTCCAGCCACTTCGTCCCCGGCAGATGCACATTCGGTGGAATAAATGAATAGTTTTCTGGCGGTGTTTCGACCATCACTGGCAAATTGAACTCGCCCACTCGCAGTTTTCCATCCTCCAACAAAGGGATCCAAGTGTAACCGACGGGAGTTTCAACGGCAGTTTGCATTTCCTGCGGTTTCTTCTGACAAGAAACATGATAGAGAGTGAAGAGTAGATGATGATTCTGTTTGATATTCGCTGGTAGAGCAATTTTAATCTCATCGTAGAAAGCTGGACACTTGTTGTGATAATTGACGGCAGTAAAAGCCTCCGAGCTGTACTCGGGACACGACGACTTGGCAAAAATCGCTCGAAGTGCATCATTTTGAGTCTCGCCGGACATTAATTGAATGCGAACCGCGATGTTCCGAGCTGAACCGGCTCGAGCTGAGAAATTTAACTCTTTGGGAGCAATGAAGAGGAGATTGCGGTAGGTGTAATGCGGAGTATAGATGGCACTTGAGGGGAATTCGAGAATTTCCTTAACCGGACGGGTGTTGTCATCTAAAACATAAATCTTTTTGTTAAACTGTAAGTTCAAAAGATAAGATTCTCTACTTGGATAAGGTTCGACTTTGGCCAGCTCAGGGGAGAGAGCACACTTCACTTCTTCTGGACATGGAGAGATCTCAAGTTTAATGGAACCGGTATGCATTTGTATTTTTTCACGACGGCTGCGGGACGTTTGAGCTCCGGCAGGAACTTGTACAAGTCCTCGTCCTTCATCTTTTCGGATTCCTGTTTGAAAAAGCTTGATACCGTGATGGTGATGGGTCTGAATGTTTCAATGCTATTGGCAAATTCATCGGGAGACCACGAACGTCGTTTTTCACTCTTTCGTTCGAGGGAACCTCTTCGGGTTAGAGTACCACTCATAACGTTTGCTTTTTGACGGAGTTGATCAAAACTACTCGTCGAGGATTTTCGATCTAGAGAGAAACACAATCAACAACAAGCTACAAGGCAAGTTCTGGCTTAACTTACCCAAACTATTAGAACTAGAAGCAGGGCCGAGGCTACTGTTTTCCTTTTCATTTTCAAAATTGTCCCCGTTGAAGACATTTGTCAGATAAATACCCGTCCAAGCAAAAGGCATTCGATATTTTCCCAGCCTCTCACAATAATCCGAGGCATTTGATTTGGCTTTGTCCCTGTACTTGTCTTTGTCGTCCTTCAAATAAGGCTCCACAGAGTCTTTAATATCCCCCTGAAGGACCTTTTCAAGTCTAATCACCAGAAACAAATCATTGCTGGGGTAAGTTATCTCAAAAATGCCCGTTCGACTTTGAGTACTGACATCGCTGTACTGAACATGCGAATTCAGCATTCGCTTCAAATTATCCGAATTCATGTCGAAGTAGAAGTTCTCAGAAATTTTCTTCCTTTCTTTGGCATCGTAAATAGCCATTGAAGCGAATATCGGCTCAACTTCGAGTTCCAATCGCAATTGAAGACATTTCACATGAATTCGATGGCCCTGATGTTCGATTGGCTTTTCAGCTGGCAAACGACGTTCAATCAAATCGTCCGGATCAGCTTCGGGATAGAGACTAAAGAGAGATTCTTGTCGATCCTCTTGACGGCGTGTTTCGTTAGCTTGGTCAATGCTTTCGGGAGGTAGATCATCGAGGAGATTTGGTATGAGTGGATCGTTGACTGAGCGACGCAAATCGAAGCTAGCCCACGAGCCGCGAGGTGTAAGGGTGTCGGTACACGATGAAACCGAAGACAAACTGGCAATCGATTGACGACTGCTCGGTGTGCAACTATCACTCTTGTCAGTGAAACCATCGTCGAAGGAAGCGAAATCTTTATCGATTTCGAATTCCTGTTGGAAGTTCGTCGGACTCAGAGTGCCTCGATCGACACGTTCGCGAGTACAGCAGGAGCTGGAATAGTGTCGTTGGGAGTATTCGACAGTTTTCCATGGTCGGGTGAAACAGTTTACACATTCCTGGACATGGGGAGGTAGATCGGCTCTAGAACAAAAATTAAGACAACCGACGAAAATTTAATTGGAATTTTAACCCCGTCCTTATATGCTATCGAACAGATACAAATTAACAGACCAATTAAGTCTTTCCAAAAGCGGTTTAAATTGGACAACACCGGCTACATATTAAATACATAGCACCAAAATAGAATGATGTTGGGTGTGCTTTTTTCAATTTCAACCCTATTTTAATTGAAACGACTTTTTGTCACGAATTTCTGCTCCCCCCAAAACTTACATATTTTCTTTTGGCACAATATGTTCCACAGTTCGAATTTTTCTGGGTATTGTCTTAACTGAAACATCTCCTGGTGGGAATTCCAAAATCTGCCTCAACGGTTCTCGATTTAAAATACTCGAATGTTGAATCAGAAATTCTTCATAATCCAAAGGTTCTACCGGTTCCGTCAGGCAAATCTGAAAAGTTGCAAAAATAAACCTTTATGACTCACAGAAGCCAAAAGAAAAAAAAATCAATAAAAACCTCCCAACAGGGATAATGGATGGGGAAAAATATATTTTTGCACTTACCGTCGCTGAACATAAAGACGCAACATCCGATGGTTTTGTAGTCAAGCCGCAGCTCACGACGTTCTTTCGCACTTCCGAAGCTTGTTGCCTACGACAAATGAATTTATAATTAGATGGACTTTCATTCATAAGAAAAAAACAAAAGAACTATTTTTGATAAGAATCACTTCGAGATTGGACTATGGCAGACAGGGCGAGGTCTCCTTTGCCATTTGTTCTTCAATCCCAACTTACTTTGATAACTTTTGTGCGAATTGTCGTTGATTTGAAGACATTTTCACTTATTACTTTTTCTTACGATTATTTGGAGACTATTTTTGATAAGGTTCTCATAAAATTTTCAACATTATTTTCAAAACAATGAAAATTCAAGCGAATGAGAAAATTTTGTTGTTCACTTCTGAGACGGTTTTTTTCCTTGATGTTTTCGTGAAGAGAGACGCCATTGAAATGTCATTTATCGGGAAAAAAGAAAATGGTGGTTTGTCAAAGTGACATCTGCTGTGAGAATAGACAAAACGCACGTGACAGATTGATGTGGTGGTGATTTGTTTATATTTTTGTTGTGTAGGAATAGGAGAATTTTTGAATGGGTGTGTGCTGTCAGTGAGGTAAACAAAGTTTTTGATAAACGTAAACGTTACTTAACGCGATAGTTTGCCGTGAGTTTAGATTTTGGTGAAATTTGAATTGGTTTAACGTCACGGTATCTTAATGTTGATACGTAATCATCGTTATATTTTTAAATACCGTTTTATAAGGGCTTTCGAGGCTGAGCATTGAACCTTGTTTTTTGAGTTAATGAATTAAAGGAAAGATTTGTTTCACTTCATTATCAAAATAATCCTCAATTGAAATTCAACTTACCCGAGGTATATCGTCATCAATTAAACAACAAGTCAATTTTGACAAGAGTTTTTTATTTAAATCCTATTATAGGTTGTTATCGACAAGTATATAAGTCCAGAACACCAAATTTACCTTTTAAGGAGCAGTTTAACTTTATCAATAATTTTTTAAATGAACTTTCAATAATAATGAAAATCGACAATTTTAAATAAAAGCCCACTAAAATGATCATTATTTCACTAAATAAATAATTGTATTTATTTTGACATTTCCAGCTTTATTTTGACGTTTCTTCTACGTTTACTGCTGAGAAGATTCTTAACCTCGAAGTTTACAATAAAAATCAGGTCAGAATTAAAAAAAAAATGGGTTAAGAGGTTGCAATCTGTCAATTGTCATACTTATATCTTACTCTGCTTGTGCTATAGGAAACGTCGAACAAACAATCTACCTACTATCATTTGATCGCTATAAAAAGTAAAAGTTACAAATGGTTTTTTCTCAACCTATAAGGTCAACAATTTTGCTAAAACTTCCTCTTCAAAAACTGACTTGTCAAAATCTATTCAATCTCTAATTCTTTAAATCAGCGATAGTGCAAAATCTTATAACTGATGAAGATCATCAACATTAGCAAGGTCATGAATCATGATCGCTTCCCATCAAGCATTAACTTATCGGCTAAACAACATCGATTTACATTTGCAAGATTTGAACTGTCTTAATCATCACATCACGATAATCGAAACAATACGTCAAAAGTAAACAGGAAAAAAAAGCGACCAGAAATAGAAACTGATTTACCGACATTTTCAAATTCATCTAGTCTTCAAAGCCTGAGTGAAAATGTGTATTTTGATTGCTTACACCGTTCATTTCTTATGATGATCATACAAAGCTTTTTATTTGCAAATAAATCTACAAGAATGTTAACCTAAGCCAAACGATTTCCGGTTGGGAAAAAAAGTTCACATCGCCCTTTCTTTTCGGTTCATTAGATGAGAAGAGAATCGCGTTGAAAAATAAATCCCATAGCAAGAGATAACCCTTTTTAGAAAGAAAAATTTATCGCGGAAACTCCATTTGATCGATCACGTAACGTATTGCAATCGAAACATAAACAGCGAGTTTTGTTAGGGTTTTTTGCGTTTTTATTTGTTCTTCTTTCATATTCAATTGTAGGTTCAACAGTGTAGTCAAAGTTAACTAAAAAAAACATCTCCCTTTTTGCATAGTCTGATGAGGATATTGTGTTCGTCATGCTTCATGAAGTATTGTTTGTAAATGAAGGCCAACGAATGCATAAAATAAACATTAGAGTGAAAAAGCACTTGAGGACTTGAGGTATAGCTAATTTGCGAAAAGTAGATATACATCGTTGAATATCAAACGCAGGCCACTCTGTGATTCGTAGGATTTATAGGAAATAAAACCGTGCGTACGTTACAGTACTACCAAGCTGTCATTAACTCTTTCTCAATTGCAGCAAATGTCCATTTTAGCATATTTCTCTTGTTAATAAATCAACCTTTTTCAATGACAATATTATGTCAAAAATACGAGACGGAAGAATGTGTCATCATAACAAACAATCCGAAGATTCACCAAAACATAACCAAGGTTAAGCAAATCTAACACTTCGATAGACGATAATCAGTTTATGATATTTTGGCAACATTTTTAAAGATTATAAGCAAAACGATCGCAAATATTTATTTGTGTTGTCTTCTGTCAACAAGTGTTTCACCTTAACCACGCAGTAATCTCATTGATTTCGTCAAAGTGTCTGCAGATAACTTTGGTCATCTTGTCATAAGTAAATTGATGTTGAAATTTCTTAACAAATGGTTTCAATTATTGCACTGCAACTCAAACATCACTTGTGACATTCATGTCTAAATAGACAGAGACAACAAAACACTTGAGTAAAGATTGACAGTCAAGTGCATAAACGGTGTAGCGTAGGACACATCAATGAGGAACTAAATATAAAATATCTCAAGACTGCCATTGATGAATTTTTATTGGAGCATGAAAAGTTTATGGAATGTTTAAATGTTGATTAATGATTTCTTCTTCTCTCATGATGGTTTGATGGATTGTTTTGGTTGTCAATTTTAAGAGGATTTAGGAAATAGGTTTTAAACAACTTGTGTAATTTTGTATGCTATGGGGGAGACAAAAGGTCAAGGGTATGCCCTGTCAAATTGTTGATTAATTAACGGAACGTAACAAAACAAATTGATTAAATGTCTTCTATTGAATACCGAAATCTTCAAATTTCTTTCAGCCGGTTATGCTAATATCAGTTTGATACCAGTTTTCTTCAATCAAAAGCTCTTAAAAAGAGTGTCATAAATCTATTGACGCCATAATCTCCAACATCTCTCTTCAAACAATTAAAATCAATGCAAAAGTCATTCATTCAACAGGATCTGCAACAGCTGTCAGTCAGTAATTAGTTAACCTACTTGTTGTGCAAAAACAATACAGTCATCTTGATCTCATCAGCAATGCACAACAATTACTTATACAAACTGTACAGACGTCAGTTTCACATATGAACATGTACATACATCCGTTTCTATAATCGTTTCTTAGACAAAAAAAAAAAATGAACTCTTCATCTTCAGGGTCTCAATTGAACGCTCTGCCATTGCATTTTTTTACGGACTTCCGGCTGTGAAAATGGGATCTCACTCTTTTTCAATTGCACCGCAGTGAATAATAATTATCAGACACATCTTGGATTCGACGACTCCTACTAGACAGTTTGTGTGTGTTCTTTTTTTTATCCGTCATGTGTCAGTTTTTGTACGCAAATTAGCCGCTATCCACAGCGTCGCGGTCGATTGGGGATTTTCCACCCACACATTTACTCTTTCAGGCTATTGTGAACAGTTTTGGGGATTATTTACAATATATCGCAGTTTTGGCATTGATAGTTTGGTGGATGCCATTTAAGGTTAATATCACTTCACCAAGTTAGCAAAAAAAAGACTTTGCTGCTTAAACAATAAGAATTATTGTATTGGTTACAAGGCAACACAAACTTGAGCTTGTGGCTTGGAGTTCTTTATTAAGCATTCAGCAAGTTTAAGCTTCTTATATCTTCTTTATGAAGATGGCAATTTGATGGATATGTAAATTCAACGAAGTCAATTACATTAAGTGGACATTTTATTGCCTGGATCTGATGGTATTTCATTGGAAGTTTATTTGGTAATGGTCTTAAAGGTCAGTGATTTTCTCTGATCCAAATAAAGAAAAATTAATGAGGGGTTTTTGCCAATAAGCAACACATTTTGCGAACTCAACGATATCTAAAGTCAAAGTGCATGGAGTAATATTGCTATTTTTAGTGAGGGAGTCAAGGTGTCGTGAGTATAAATTATGATTTTGATATCAATTTCGCTTTTTTTTTTGTGAATTAGTCATAGTGGGGTTGGGGCCAGGTCACAATCGTGATTGTAATAATTTAGCATATTTTGTTGCTTCCGTATTGTGGCGTCAGATTAATAATTTTATGAATGAGTTCACGGATAGGAGATCAGACCAAGTCACTACAAAAGTATCGTGTTCACATAATCATTTTATAATTTCTTTTGACGTTTTTATTGTTAAATTGATAGACAGCTGACAGTTTACTTTTGACAGTTAGTGTTAAACTAGCAAAAAATGGTTGGCAAACTTCATCCAAATACAAATTCAAAAGAGAACGGATAAGATTAAAAATCACGATTTAATACACGAAATTTGATGCTCCTATTTACAAAAAAGAACCTCTCTCTAACCTTAATTTATCAAAATTAAATTTTTAAGTTACGATTACGACTAAGTAAACCTACACAAAAAGATGACTCAAGGCACGAAATAAAGTGGCACAGTGATCGGCACAAGTGAAAGGAAAATCATGTTCTACTATTCTAGAAATACACAAAACTATCTAAATTGATGTTGTCACAGCACAGGTGTTATATTGAAACCATTACATATAGCTAAGATGATACCGGTTCACCTCTACCTTGAATAAATAAGACCGTTCTTGGTTACGATCGGTATTTTATTTATGTACACATTTTAATGGTCAATGAATAAACTGACCATAAAACACCATTAAGCTTGAAATTAAAATGTTTCAATTTTTTGGTCAATATCGATTTATAAATCTGACTGATTTATTGCCCGACCCGACGCGACGGGCGGTAATAATTCTCACAGTTGGATAATAATAAATAATATGACATTTTAATTTTGACAGGACCACCTAAAAGCAAATCGTTAAATGGTTTATTTTATAGAATTCGCCGGATCGTTAAAACAGTTGGAGAAATGTCATTTTCTGCTGCGTGACATATTAAAACTCTTAAGGCTTGGCAGCACTCACTTTTGGAAGCCCAGGCAATAAAATTCGTTTCAAGAGGGTGGATCATGTTAAGTGATTTTTTCATCTGACACTTCCATTTAACAGAAGTGTTAGGTTGGGCTTCGATTATGTTATCGATTTATCTAAGCAAACATTAAACCGCTTGTTAATTTTATGATAATGATGTTAAAAATATTCTAGTTTCTAGAAGTCAACCGGTATCGAACTAGCCAATTCGGTGTAATAAACTCTGACTTCTGTCAAAATTAGATTTGAAGAGATTGTTCAACCTGTTGAAAAATAAGACGTTCAAGATATTACCAAATAGAGTAGGTACAAAAAAACAATCAAATCCGGTTGGCACTGCCTAGCACGATTCACGATCTTAATAATTATTTTTGTTGGTTTTTATTTTTTTAAATAATTATTTATTCAAAGTAAACTTGTCGATCAGAAGATTGTTGTTTTGGTTTCTTTGATCAAGAATGACTTTCACTAATTGGAACATAAATTTGAAAAGGAATCTAATCGGTTCATCTTCTTAAAATTCAAAGCGAATGTCTCCTTCTTCGGACAGAGTAACTTAAGTATGAAGAAGAATTTTTTTTGGCGCTTAAGTGAGTTGGTTAAATATCTAAAATTATGCATGAATTTAAATTTGAGGCAATACAAATTTAAGGTTAGAATTTCGGACGTCATTTTTACATTAGTTATGCAGAAGTGTCTTGCGAGCACTTTATGAAATTTTTAATTTTGTTAAAGCGAATCGAAGTTCGGGAAACAACATATTTAACACATTAATTTATTGACTCTAACAAGGATATTTTTTTTCATATAATTCCTCAAGTTTTTAAACTTCTGTTGAATGTTTTAAATGGCTTACGCTTAACTACTTATAATTACATTACGTCTCTACGCTGTTTGACGTTTGAAAGTGTTAACCTTTCAAAATCGTATTTTTTTGTTCTTAATTTTTACTGGAACACTCAACGTGTATTTCTACTTCCGGTCCTTTTCTTACAGATATTCTAAAAATATTTACTTGAATTTACAAGACGTTCGTGATTTAACATTCTCTTAAAAGTCATACCTCATGCCAAAGACCATTGCATCTTGTTTAATTTAATCAAAGATCTCCCGCTAAAAAACAAAGCCATTTGACATAAGTAACTAAATTAGCTGCAGATGCTTAAGAGCTGTTGCTTCTTTTAATGGTTTTATGGCAAATTATACGTATTCAAATTTCTGTACTTAGAGATTATGATGTTTTAATACATACCTGCACTTGTGTATGATAGATCCATTCCACAAGAAAAAGTGACAGTAACTATAAAGTTAACATAAGAAAAAATGCATCAAGTCATGAAGTTTTATTTTGTAGGCCAATTGGCATAGAGAGGATTACCTATAGTACCTGACGAACTAATGTAGGTGCATTGTCACGTAATACGTGATCCAAAACAGTAGGTTAAACTCTTTCACTTTTTTTTTTTTCCTTATTCCATCATCATTTGATTGCTTCATCTTAAAAGGATGTAAGTAATCTAACAGAGCTAATGTTCATTTTTCATGACTCATGATTCATGCACATGTCTCATTGTCATTTTATGTACGAAACGTATGCTACGTAAGGCTTGTAAGCCCTTACGTAAAGCAGATCAAACAAAGATTTCTTAATATATAAAAATTAATACTTTTAGTTAACTTGATCGTCTTCTGCTTGAAGGAACTATTCGATCTTATATGCAAATGTAAAAGTCTTGTTGACAGCTAACAACAGAGTTACAAGTGCAATCGAAATGAATGTTTCTTCCGTCTTCGACTCAACTGCATGTCCAGTCAATTTAAATTTCCTTAAGAGCTACAAAATTACTTAACATCTGACATTTCCAAAGATTCATTATAAAATACCTTTACCTTAATAGCCACTCAAAAACACTACCCGTGTAGCCCATCTCAATTTATTACGAAACACCATTCGATGGTTTGGGATTATCTTTAGATACACTTAAAGTAGGTCGAGATGATCTCTTCTCTTCTTCAGCTGATGCATAGGGGGAGTCCGGGAGACTTGACCATATGGGAGACATGAGCCACTCTAAATAATTCACTCAAATATCACTCAAATGACTCATGAGTATACCAAAATGTTTCATCCTATTATGTTCTACTTGCCAACAAAATTTTGTCTAGATCCTCAGCAGGCTTTGGGTGGTAAATGCGATAAGGTGTTTTTGGCGCACAAAGTGAATTTTTTTTTCATTAATTTTCTTGATAAAAAATTTATTGAACGTGGTAGGTAAAAATAGTTTTCATTCCCGCATAAAGCACTTATTTCACTTTGTCAATATTTAAACAAAATCAAGCTTTCGTGTATTTCACAAATTTTATTAATTATTAATTGGAAAAAAACGTGAGCGGGAGACTTGAGCCATTGTGACAATGAAGCATTCATCTGCCCTAACTGTGATCCCAAACAGTGATATCGTATTTTAATAAGGAATTATTTATTATTTATTTAGTTTTGTTACGTTTAGGAAGTTTAGTTTGTGTTTTGTTTACTTTTTTTCATATCAATATGCATTATGAATTTATGTTTTTTGAGTTTTTTATGAATTATTTTTTTTTTGTAATAAACGTTGAAAAGAATCTATTTTTGTTTATCATTACACCACAAATATAATAAAGATGGGCTTTGAAAGGATATGAATTGTTTTTATTATCTTTTAACTCGTTTTACTCGAAGAATTTGAGTATGATCAAGTCTCCCCAACAGGGTGGTCATGTCTCCCGCCTAAGCGGGAGACTTGAGCCAAAAATCTATTTTTATTCATTAAGTTTTTGGCAAAAATCGCTTGGGTGTACATAAAGTTTATGAGGTTAATCTTGAAGAAAATAAATGTACCTTTTCAATGATGTATCTACCATGTGGCTGAAATAAATAGTTATGTTTTTATGAACGATTTCACAAAAAGTGGCTCAAGTGTCCCGGACTCCCCCTACATTCTTTTTTACCTTCTCATGTCTTAAGTTTTTGTCTTCAATTTAAGACGCCCATACTGGGCACAAAGTAGCCAATACCTTATCGTGCCAATAAGTGTACGACATATGCCCTTTGACTCAAGCGGATTTGCAATACATCGTTATATTGAGTAGGAGATGTTCGTGTCTTCCAACATGTCATGTCATCATTTCGGCGAACTATCAAATACAAATCTGGGTTAAACCGATCACGTCTCGGAGGGGTGTTTGATAGCTTTGGTGTCACGATCGCAATTACCGTCAAATACCACACATAATAATGCATCACGATAAAGTGCGTTAATCAAGTGACGACGACGCGACGCATGGAATATTCTTCCCCATCATGTGATTTGAGTCCTTCACTAATTCATTGCTCATAGACATTTTTATTGAAAGGTTAATCGTCCGATTTTATAAAATTCATATTTTCATTGGACTACGGACTACATTCAGAGGTAACCCTGCCTGCTGTCAATGTCAAAGATGCCATTACCTAGACAACAATAATACAAATTTATGAATTAATATTCAAGTGAGTCTACATCACAAGTATTTTAAAGACTGTAGCGACTTTGTCTGTTAGTGAAAAAGTTTGTTTTGAGCGAATTGATCATCACTTTTTAATTTGATCGTGGCGCTGGCTGTCGGGTGGTAATTTTGTTGATTATATTGAACCTACCTTATTTTCGAAAATAGAAATACATACATAACCAAGGGGAAATATATTCACAATTATTACTTGTGTGGATGCACTGAATTATTAATCTTCTTTAAAACTTGTCATTGGCACTGAAATACCTGGATAATTGGTTTCAGTGAAAGTCAAAAAATAAATTAATATTCTGGTTTTAGCCTGGATCTATATAGAATGACATGTTTGTCAGATTTCACACAAAGTGGTTCTATAAATTAAAACGGATGTAGGAAAGAACTTGTATTTATTTTTTGGTAATTCATGAGAACTGTCAATACTGCAACCTATGACAGTTCTCTCCAAAAACGATGTCATATGTTTTACATTTCTTTCAATTAACTAAAACGTCAAAAAAATGTTGCGTTAAGTTGTCAAAAACCACAAGTTTGAAAGTCTATGTATTTGAAAACTTAAAACTAGGTGACTAAGTCGCATACATTCAATACAAACCCAGCTATTGTTGCAAAATTAAATGTATTTATGCAATCAACAAGTTAGTGCGGTCATCAACGCTGGTCATCTTTAGAATTTATTACACAACACCCAGAGGTATCATTAGTAACTTAATTTGAATTACCCACAGATTTTTATTTATTTTCAATTTCCACATCATCTTGCAAACATACACACATGATGGACATTGTCTTTCCATGGAGCTGACTTTATGTCTACATGGTTATAGGATTATAAACTTTACCTTAAGTCAATGTTTAGCTTTAACAAGTTAATCGAATGAAATATGCAAACATTTACTAATTATCTTGAACAGATAATGGTTTATGCTTAATAACAAACACCCCAGGAGTTTTATTATGTCTTCAGATTGATTTATGGACTGAATTCATAAGCAATATGAGGGTACTGGAAAATTCTTATCATATAAAAGACTGTAAGATAACATTGAAAGACACGTAAATATGTAATTAAAATTGTTTATTGATTAATGCAAATCGATTTAAGCTAAACGTCAGAAACGTAACGTAAGCAAAACGTAGAAATAATTTTAATTTGTGGAAGATGGAATAAAGCGTGCTTTACACGATATGGATTTCCCATATGGACTGTCACCATTTTCATACGGAATATTATACAAATCGTGTAAACGTATCATAAATTCATATGGAAATTACAGATAGAAATTTCATATGGAATTTTTTTTCATTTAGAACTGTTTCTAAATTTCATCTGCATACAAACGAAATTGATTTTTTTAAACGACAAACAAAGTTTATATTAAAACATGGGAGCGCGAAAAAGAAGCGATTTAATGTTATTTTGTGTGTTTTTTTTCATTAAAAAATATTGTTACATTTAGGTACTTTGAACAAAAAAATTGTTTTGAAAATACAAACGAAAAATACAAATCGTCTAAATGCTTCTGATTTTATAAACAAAATTCAATTTGACATACATATGAAAATACATTTGGAAATAAGAAGTGACAGTCCATATGGAAAATCCATATCGTGTAAAGCACGCTTAAGGTATGATTTGTGCAACTCTTCCAATTCAACTATCGATTATAACAAGAGCTTTATATTTCACCTTTTTTTGCATACAACTGTCAAAATTGGCGTAACGTCAATCTGCGTAAGAAACAACTTAATGCACATTACAAACAAATAACAAAATCTGTTATTCAAATGAATGGCTATAAATCATCATTATGTTTTATCTTACAAATTCGATCACGTTTCACTCGTTTATCGTGTTTTCTTTTTTATTCCAAATCCAAACATAAAAGATGATATTCAAAACCAAAAACAAACATTGTCCGTCCAGTCCATCGATGAGTGTATATGCAACATTTTGGCATATTAACTTTAAACACTTAATAGCATTCAAATGACCTCCTCAACAAAACGATGTTCCACACACTAGAGAACAACATTTCATTTTGCGCTAAAACAAGAGGCCATTAACATGGTTCATAGCCATTTGTATTTGCCTAAGAAAAAAAAACCTGAAAATGCAGCAAGTCACAGGTATATTGCATATGCTGCTTAGCATGACTTTTGAGGTCAGCAAAAAATTGTTAAAACCGACAACGAAGAGAAGAAGTCAAATAAGTTGTAGTCGCACAACGACCCATGAACTTTCCCAAAAACCTTAATAAAACAAAAAGGCCAGCACACAAGAATCCAAAACACGAATTAACCAAATACACAGCAAAGACTTAATCTTGTTAACAGTATTTTGGTTTATTTATCCCTCTGAGAGTAGGGTATGTACGCTTTTGATGGAAGTCTTATAACACATAATACGGTTAATTATTTGTTTACAGAAATATGTGACATTTTACATTTGATAGGGAGAGACCGATTGTAATTTGAACGCAGTTTTATGTCAATGCAAGTGACGTTTCTTTCAATTTGACAACAGTTTGATTGATTTACTAGCTTACCCGATGAACTTTGTTCCAGCAAACAGTGAAATTCAAAAAAAATTTTATTTTACAAATGTGAATGTCGGTGGATACCTTCAATATTTCCATTTTCAATGGAATTTTTTTCATTTGTTGGAATTAACCATAAACTCCCTTCTCAATTAAACTTTTTGCTTCATTAACTGATTGCCTGTGCTGGATCATTAATTCTTGACCACAATGTGTGCCCAAAATGTTGCAAGAATGTCAATGGTCACTGATCAGTAGTCACCTCTTATTAGTCTCCATACTTGGCACCCGGCATTGTTTGCATTGGCATTGTGATCACCTAAAAAAACAACAAATAAAACTGCATCATCGTTGGTATTGTGGTCTCCTTTCTATCACCTTCTTGCTCTTTTAGCACCCAGCCAGTCTGTTTTAGTCGCTAATAAATTTAAAATATTTCACCTTGTTTGTCTGTTGGAATAAAAGCGAATCTTTTTGAAAATATTAAATTCTTTTTTGTTCATATTTTTATTCTATAGCTATGTATAGCCGGGCTAACCGTGTTTACCTGCTGTCATGGTCATTTGTCCGCATTACTGTGGAATACCAATAAGATGTTAGTGTATAGTGTTCTGGCTACGGTATCACGTGATTATGGAATTTTACAATTTCCAGACGTTTATTACTCATTTGGTTTGACTCCATTGGACTCGAAAGCGAAATCACTTTGTTAACCGAATGCCTTGAGACTCTGACCAACATCACACTGTCACTTTTTTGACAAATATTTGCGAGACGATACACAATAAGTGATGGGACTGCGTCAGTATGAGTTGCAATATTTGATTTTCAAGCAAACTTGTTCTAAGTCTTACAAAAGTATGGGAATCCCATTAAATTAAAGTATTTATAGAACATGTCGGATATAAATGGTCTTTAATATTCTTAGAGACAAGTTGTTTATGGTATGTTTTGGATGCAAAGTGTCATGAACAAATCAAAGTCGAATGCTTGCGTCAATGTGACATGCCACGCCTTTTGATTTAGTGAAACAAAACAATAACGAAAAAACTGAGTCACGTCTACATTCCAAAAAAATCTTTTAAGTACAAGAATTACTTAAGAGCTTAAGTTTTTTTAATGACAAATTAAATGTTAAAGAAATTATATTAAAAACAGAACTGAAAAGTTCGACCCCTTTCAAGGACTTTTATTCCATTCTGTTATCAATACAACTGATTGTCAACAATTTACTGCAATGTCCTTGAAAAACACTTATAGCATGGACTTGGACTGGTGGTTTGAAAAAAAGGAAGCGCGCATTCTTAATAGCGAGACATGACATATTTTTGCAATAAATCTTCCTGCACCGAAGTTACACTATTTGAATATCAATCTGTTGTTCATTTAGTCAAAAAATCCACGTGCGTCTACATTAAAAATTAACATATCTCTATTTTATTGGTTCAGAAAGCAACAACTTATTTCATGGCTACCCAAAAAGAGCAAATAAACAAATTCCGACAGAATAAGAAATTAGCATAATTCATCGGTCTATTAATTAAATGTAAATAACCTCTGACACCCACATCATCAATTAAAATCCCTTCTAAAATTGTCTATCTCTTTTTTTTTTTTTTTGTTGCAATGTTTCAATCAAACTCCCAAAAATCACTTCATCCGATATCGGAAGATGTTGAAAATTAAATTAAAGAGCTTAAACATTCCAATATAATTGCCAAAATAATTTATTCAAAAAGGTCATTCAAACATAAAAGTGAAACATAAAAAAAAACTCAAATTCAGTTCCCACAACAAACTCATCAAAAAATGTTTAATCAAATTAACGCCAAACAAATTTTGTTGGTTTAATAATTAGTTTAGAGAAAGGGAGGGCATTTTGATACAGCTGTGAACGACAAAGAGGCCTGAACTTGAACTTGAAGATTTTTTGTTCAGGTTTTTGTTTTATTCAAAAAATAAAAAAAAAAACAAAACAAAACAAAATTTTAACATCACGAGGATGAGATTTTATTTTGTGAAATGCGGATGATGGTTTTTAGGCGAGTATTTTAGTCGAATGGTAACTTTTTATTTTTTAACAAGATCTCAACTTTGCTGCTTTGAAGTAGTAAGATTCGAAATTTTGAAGTTGTACTACAGGTAGGCGCCCATCCAGGAGGTTTTAAGTCTCTTCCTTTATATTCGTAGTGTGGTCTTAATAAGGATTACTTGCGCTGCTTAATGTTTGCATTCAACTTTGCGTTCTAAAAAGCCGTCAGTGATTCTAACTGCACCTTTATGACGACAACACAAACCCGCTCTAGTCACACGTTACGTTCACGCTACATATGTCAGCCTTATGAATTTAATGCAAAATGCATTAAATTAAGTACAGGAAGGGGGTCTTATGAACAAGAATTGAAGCATTTTTCTAAGTAGTGTGAGTTTCACAAACACAAACACATTACAACAGGGGTGGTCTGCAGTTGAATGGTTAATCTCAGGGGCGCCAAGCGAAATGTGATTAAATCAAGATTTCATCGATTTTGCTTGAACTTTTTTTTTTTCAATATCAATTCTTTTTTAGGAAGAATGATGTTTTAACGCTAAAGGTGCACTGTACGGTTTTTAATGATTAATTTTTTTATTTTCCAGTACATTTTCTTCATTTTTCATCCGTTATTCATCACGTTTATTACGCCAAATAAAAACGTCTCGAAACACGACGGAAGAACTATTCAAAACAACCGTGCACACTACGGGAACTCAACGAATTGCAGCACCTTACCATCACGAACAGAAATAATACACCCCTGAACTCGACTGACAACACAGTCAAAGTTTGATAGCACATATCCCAAAAATTGACAGCACATACCCTAAAAATGGACATCATCAGACATTTTTGTTGCTTCACTCACGTACACTGTACATGTAGCTAACACCGCTTCCTGTACTTCTTATTCAATGATTTTATCACAATGAAGTTTTGACCTTACGTTTCCTACGTAATGTTACGTAATGTGAATCGAAACACCTTCTAATATGTTGAACATACATAAGAAAATACACAAACAAACTTCATTTGTTTTTGGAGGGATGATTATGATGGAAAGAGAACTGTCATTCAAAGAAAACTCGAAGCGGGCTCATCGTAACGCATACGAAGCGAGGAAGCCGAAGCGTTTTTTTATGTGTAGCCATTAAGATTCCACCTTACGTTTCGTACGTAATGTGACTCCAAAGGGAAGCTGTAGTTCAAGGATGCTGAACATTTGCTTTGTCGAGCTGTCAGACAGACAGCTGATAAGAAAATACACAAACGAAATTCATTTGTTTTTTGGAGGGATAATTATGATGGAGAGAGAACTGTCATTCAGAGCAAACTCAAAGCGGGTTCATCGTGACGCAGACGAAGCGCCGAAGCTAAAGCGTGTTTGTTTGTTCAGCCATTAAGATTCGACCTCACGTTTCGTACGTAATGTGACTCCAAAGGGAAGCTCTAGTTCAAGTATGCTGAACATTTGCTTTGCCTGACAGCTTGAAGACGAAGCCAAAGCGTGTTTGTGTTTCAGCCATATTTGGCCTCATAATTAGCTTAAAAAAGAAGAAATCATCAACTTTTTTTGAAGGAATTATCAAAACAAACTTCACTTATCCACCCGTTTAGTTGGGGTTCTTTAATCGGGAGCCCTTGTAGGTTATTTCATCGTTGGGAGTCGTTAGCTCCCTTGCTTTAAATCTCCAAATTTGTAGGACCGAATTGCCGGTGGTTAATACATAAAGCAAATGTGTAAGCCCTTGATATATAGGACCAGAATCAGCTAACGCAAATAGGTCCTACACACCCAACCATCAAAACTTCTTAATTTCAGTTAATTCCACCAAGTTGGTTATCCGAAATTTTAACTCAATTAATTCTTATATAAAGTACAGATGTTTACTTCTTTTGCAAAACAAAATTATACAAAACATCCAGCAAATGTATCTTTTTTTCTTTTTTCAAATTCCAGTTTTGCTTTTATAAATTCAATTTGCATAAAACAAATTAACTGCTTATAGTGGTATTTCTCTAAATATAAATATTTTCACAAAGTTGTGCCATAATAAAAAGAAACAAATGTAGTAACATCAAAAGAAGATAATAAGTATAAGATGTGATATCTGCGGTTAGAGAGCATATTTGCATGTATAGTGCCATAATGTCCAAGTGTCCACCACCACCAATGGTCCCAGTACAAGCACTTTATAATATTTAAATATATTGTTTTGGAGATTTGAAGCAGAGAAAAATTATAATAAAAATGTCATAACAATATTAATCGAACTGAATATTCATGAAAAGTGTCAATATGGGATGATAGTAATTTATGATTGAAGGGGAATCCTATTTTTTTTTCAATATTAATCAGATTGCATAAGTAATGTTGTGGTGATGTTTTAATTTGTTTATAAAACAACTTTAGGAATTTTGATTTTACAAATAGAAATTCAGATGAGTGACACATTTGACATTTGTGCAGAAAGGAAACTGTCTTTGTAGATCTCGAACTTCTGACGTTTGTATGTGACGTTTATAACGTCAATCCTGTCAAATGACGTATAAAAATAAAAGTTGTGCACGTAAACTTGATTTGCTTAAACTTGATTTGTCTGGGGTTTGTCTATACAAAAAATTAAAAATTCAGTTGAAAGGATTTTTTTATGGACGGAAAAATTTGAATCGAAAAACTCGCTCGAAATAATTGACGGAAACAGGCATTTTTGTTTTTTTGTTTTAAGAACACTTTGTACTAACATTTTTGATATTTAACATCTTGTTTCATTGCCATAGGGCTATTCACAACTTTAAGAGATTGAATGTAATGAAAAAATCTCTGTTGCGTAAAAGCACAAGATATTAAAACAGTTTCCCGAAGTGCATTGATGTTGTAAATCGCATGAATGAAACTCCGAACAAAAAAAGAACCTATCCCTAAGCTATTACATGACAGTACTTTGGGCTCAATTCCACTCGACAATGCTACAAAATGATGTGCAATAGACACTTCAATGAGTGCCTCACTTCAACAGAACCCCGGCAACACAAAGTAAACATTTGAAAATGTACAACCAACAGACAAATAAAAAACAAAAAAACAACAACCAAACTGCAGCATCTTCAACGAGATACACGGATTCTGCTGCTTCTTCACATCTTGTGTACCACAGTGTAGCTTTTTTTTTTGCTTTTGATCCCTCCCACTTACAGCCCACCTCGTTGCGTATCACCTGTATAGCAACCCTACATGCCAAACTTGATCTAAGCTCAAAAAATCCACAACATGATGAAGAAGATATTAAAAGACACATGAAAGAGAATAAAGAAGAAAAAGCAAAAAAAAAAGATACCGTCATCTTAGCGGCACGTATTGACCCAGCACTAATACTCGTTAAGTCTTTAAAACTATAAATGTATTGGTTATGTTATAAAGCCCCTATAAAACTCTCTGCCCATCGCATTTGACTTTTGTTTTCGTTTGTTAGTTACAACGTTTGGTTGTACTTGCTCGTGGTAAAACAAAATTCGCTAAAAGGTAAGGCAAATTTCGGTGTTGAAAATTAAAGGATTACCAACGACTTCGACCATGAAAAAGGATTTGAAGGATTATAATTGGTTTTAGCTTGGTGAAATACAAAAGTGAATAAAAAAATATACAAAGTGCCTTAAACTCAAAAGTTATTACATACGCAAAGAACTGCTTGAAACAAGGAAATAAAGTCCTTGTCAAAATGTGTGCTTATTCGGCAGTGGTATTCAAAAGACTCAACAAAAAAAAGTGTCATATAATATGACTTGAAAAGGAAACGGAAATATAAGTTTTAGAGTTTGAATTGTTTTATGTAAGATTTTACTCAAATTGGAAACAGAAGTGATGTGTGAGGTTATATTTAACAACGACGATGTCTAACGAGTGTGGGCAAAAATGCATTATTTGAACATTTATTTCTTTTAATGGACATTTCCACTTAAGTCAAAAGATTGACAGTAACCGGCTTGAGTATTTTTTACAGATGAATTCAAGTTTTACTTTTAAGGAACAAGAAAAATAGCTAAATCGTTTTCTTTTTTTTTTGAAAGATAAAAAGTGACATGAAATAAATGAATTTAAATCTTAAACAGTTGAAAGTTATAAAACAGATAAGAGTAATCGAATAATAATTTTAAAAAAAAAAAAACAGAAAATGGCTGTCATGCTCATTTCTTATAGTAATTTTTAAATTCAGTTTTTATTTTACTTAAAATTTATGTTTATGATTAAACTTAATTTTAAAATTAAGAGATGAGACTAAATGTCGATTTAAATTTCATATTTTCAAGACTTTTTAATGTCAATTTTTAGTTTTGGATTTCAAAGATTATTTCAGAAATCTTCAAGCTTGTCTTAGAATGAAGCTATAATTTCTGTTGCATCAACATTATTTCTTATTTTCTTTATTCATTCAGCGCATTCAGCGTTTTTATTAAATTTAAAATAAAATCGTAGGAAAAGGCTTCATCGTCTATCGTCATTTGAACCTTGGCATCAGTAAGAATTATTCGTTTCTTGACATTAATTAATTTTGTTATACTAATGTATGTAACTGTTGCAAAATAATTTCGTCGAAAGTCTTTTACATTTTCTGTTTGTTTCAACATTTCGAAACCATTACCAATCCTCGACAAATAGATTAATCTTCAAACGTGTCATAAATAAATTTGCATACTTTCAACATTACTGAAACCAAATAACAACTTTAATCAATTCTGACATCAGCTGTTCCACAATATTCGATTTCCATTTATGATTGAATTTCAATATTTGGTTCAGTATGCCTCATGCAACATGCATCATCTTCAACGCTTACAAAGCCCGAAGACGTCCAAGTTGCGATGTTGAACTCTTACTATTTTAACAATTGTTTTCTGAAGATCGCCAATCGATTCGATTGATATTAGCTCACAGTTCATCTTGTTTTTTGTTTGCTTCATCAGTGATAGATAGAATTTATATCTCAATCTTCTGCAAGACAAAAACTGATGATGATCATCTCTCAGTGTTGCTAGCTGACATAAGAAAAAAAAACGAAGAAGACACAAACAAAATTAAATCATTATCATGCATTATACCGGTTATGGAAATCCTTGACATAAAAAATTTAATTCAATGTACGACCAACAGCGACGACAACGACATCGACAAGATGATGATGAAAAAGAAGATGTGTTTGGCTCAGAGCTACATGAATGATGATGACAACGAATAAAACACTAAAATAAGAAAAAAACTAATCATTTTTAAATTGAAAAAGAAATTATGTAAATTTATTGAATTAGGAGAACGCAAAGGGAAAAAAAACTGTGATAGGATTAAAATTAATAGTTTTATTGCCATTAGCTACTGTTTTCAATTTAGGGGTAAAGGTAAACGACATTCGAACACAGAAAGTAGCGGTTAGTGACGAGTTTCACGGGTCTAGTAACTGAAACATGTTTGCCAGGGAATTTGTTGCAAGTTTTTGTTTTTGTCATAGTGGACATGTTTTTTCTCTTTCCCCGTCAGCTTATTGGCAGCTTGACATTTTCACTACAATTGTCCATTATGTATCGTTTTTAGTTAAATTGACAGACAGAAAGAAACCTGACAAATAAAAAGGCATTTTACTGATTGGATTTTAATGTCTTTATTTTCAAATTGCGTGAGGAATAAGTGAAAGGCTTTCCAAAGTTCACCAAGCTACAACCAATAACACTTTCTTTGAGACTCTTGACTAATCAATTGTTTTTTTTTTTCTTATTTTGATTCTAGATGAAGATAGCCCTTGTAGTGGCAGCATTCTGCATAGCAGCTTGCTATGCTGAACCAAGACCGGCAATTAGTCAGGCAAGGACAACAACAACAACTGCCACAAAACCAGGACGTTTTCTATCTCTGCCTGATCCAGCCAAATGTGCTAAACGTAAGTTAACTTCTCATTATAAATATTTATTATCTTTTTTTTGCTATTCAATGAGCCATAAACAGTTGGATGAATAGTTTTCCTAAGATATAAAGAGCAAGGTCAATGACTTATTCTCTTATCATTAAATTAAATTCAATAGTCAAGGATAAAGCTTTTAAAGAATAGACAATAGCTTTCAGGAAATCGAAGATGATGTCTGCTTAATTTTTGTCTTTATTTGTGACATTTGAATAACAAATTGATTGAGTTTGAAGAAAAAAATATTCTAGTTTTTGCTATCGGATTGAAAAAAATACTTTGCTAGGACTATGAATATTAAAATGAACAATATTAATATGTTTAAAATGTCCATCTATAATCGCTCATAATTTATTTTCATAAAAGTCGACAAATTCCTTCATAAAATCGGTGTTTCTCTAAAATCAAGTTCGCTGCTCAGCTCTTTCGTTTCATATGACTATCCTCACTACACAGGCAATAATTTTGTATATTGCTTTTCCCGTATGACCTTTGCTATTTTAAATGATTATTAACAACGGTATACGCCTTGAGCCATCGAACATTCATAGTAAAACGATTATTTATTGCGGAAAAAAATGTTCAGTACAACAAGGAAAAAAGGCGTGTTATTGATTATATGCTGAAGGCGTTAAAGGTGTCAAAATGATGAGACTTCCAACAATAAATTTAAACTTGTTAGACCTCAGGTCCATACATAATTTCATACGAAAATTTCCTTTAAACTTTCTTGGATTAAACAATCAGCGAAGTCTATAGGAGTTATCGTCATTTTCAGCTATTTTTATTGCTAATCGTCATCATCCGGCTCAATTTAATCACCCAGCCATCTGGTTTCTTATTATTGAACTACCACGACATTAATTTCTCTCGTCTAAACAGCCATATGATTGCACGTTTTTGTAATAAAATAGATTTTCCGTCAACAAACTACAAGCTATCCGATGTCTGCTGCTGCATCATCGTCTCGCGTTCATTGTGGGTGTAAATTTTACACCTTTGAGGAATTCCCACAACAATGTTTTTCTGACTAAAGCTCATTCCGGAACTGTAGATCTAATTCGGGCTTTTTATAAATGCTAATTGAATGTAATAACGTCATTTAACCACTGACAAGGCATTTCATTAATTAACATTAACCACCCATTGTCTTCCTTCTTTTGAGTCAATAAACGCTTTGAGGTTTTAAAGAAATGCTTATTATATCTCTCATTGTTAATTTGCTAGTTTTCTTTTTCAACAAATAATTGACTTGATAGAAAATCATATCCAAAACTGCAATACAACTTGTCTAACCTGAGTGACAGCCTGACAACAACTGTCAACGCATTTTTTCTATTTGTTTCAATTTAAACATTCAACTATTATGGAATTAGAAAAATAATTTCACTTTACAAAAATTAATTTAAAACCACAATGCATATTTTTTTTTCAATTCAACAATCTGACAAACGTCAAACGATCAATACAAATGTTCGCTCTCACCTTCATGGTGCAGAGTGAAGTGAAGTCACTGCCACCATATTCAACTTTGTCACCTAGTTAACCACATTTTCTTTATTGTTATTTTGTTTTTTTTTTTTTTTTGTTTGTGCTTGGCTCATCTTTAAAATGACAAATTTGCTATTCAAACAACGTACTTGACCATAAAGTCATATTGACCTGGTTGTAGACATTGGAACACGTTGTGTGTTGAATGTGTGTTGGTCTTTTTGGTGTTGATGTAATCCATTATGGTGATGAGATGAAATAATTTTTATTGATGAACGTGTATTTATTTTTTTGGTATTTCTATCTGCACAAATACCAAAGAGTGATTGGAATGTTGGGGACTTTCGATTTTGTTTTTTTTTTATAGTTGAAGTTGAGAAGCATTTTTTTCATGACAGATGATACTCTTGGAAGTTTTGTCAGTTCTTCGCAAGAGGTAGTGCCCGTGAAAGATAAAATAAAAACTCTATGGACACAAGTAGGACTCGAACCCTCGACGTTCTGCTTAGCAGCCAACGTGCCTAACCACTAAGCTACGGACACTACTTTGTGCTGTTAAATGCCTTTAAATTAACAGATTCGAACAATGTTTTTCAGACTTGCAGCTCAAAAATTCTTCTATGCATTGGAAAAACTCTTTAAAAAAGGTTTGCATCTCAGCTCTTTTGTTTTGCTGCGTAGACTATGAGCTCTTCTTTCCGTTCTTAGAAAAGAGGACACTGGCATTGCCTTTTGAAGTCATTTTGTCTAGTCAAACATTAATTATTGTATATCTAAGATTTGCATTGATTGGTGATTCCAGTAGTTTCCTATTTACATCTTTAAACTTTACACAAAAACGTGATACCACTTCATTACTTTTTTCCCAGTTAATTTACTGTTTCTAATCACGCTACAATACTCACCATCTAATTCAATCTTACGGTTTAATTACTATCACGGAATTGCATCCAAAGTACTTCACACGGAACTTGAAAAAATTCAAGATTCACCTATAAAGGTTAAAGGTTCAATCAAATACGACTATATCTATATAATTTCACAACATTATGCAATGTTTCTTTGTTATTTTAAAAGTAGCTAGGCAAGGTAAAATGAGTCCATTAGCAGACGGACCTCTAAAATCCAACAGCCAACATAATAAACAAATTGTTAATGATCACAATTCGGTGATAAAATTCATTTAAAACTCTATTAACTGAAAACTATGATGAGTAAGACGATGAAGAAGAAGTAGAAGTGTTCGACTTTAAGACGTTCCAAAATTAAGTCAGACTTATGAATAATTAATGAGATGTATGAAATAATTCATGGGCAGAGTAATTTAATTTTTATGTTTGTTTTTGCCTTTTTTCAAGTCATGTAAAATTTCAATGTCTAGCTCTAGAGCAAAATGACGTTCACTGCGGCGTATGTGGAATATTTTTGGTATGTGTTTGAAAACAAATGCATCGTACAATTGTGAATGGTGTTTTTGAGTTCAGTAATTAATGTTTTTAAAAATTATCAAACCTTCTTTTTAACAAGTAAGCACGTTTTAAGCATAAAATTTAAGCTTGTCAACAAGCTAAACTGCCAACAATTTCATCACATAAAACATGGGAGACGGTCTTTCGACAGTTCAGCTTTCGTGCACAGTAGTTTCCCTGCTTTTTGGTTTGAATGTAAAACAGACTGATTTATGATAGTCGCCATAGAAGTGTCTGGATAAAAGGTTCAACTTAACTTATTTCGACACAATGAAACACAGAAAAACTAACTCCTAATTTTGCAACAACAGATTTTTTTTATTGTTGCCAAATACAAAACAAAACAACAATACTACAAAAAAGAAGATTTTCCCTCCATTGTTTGTTTGTACAACTTTTGAGTTGAAAATCGACATAAAGGCCAGGTAAGACACGACATGGTAGTCGGTGCCGACGACCGATATGCGATAAGGAGTCAAAATGAGACGGCGGCGGGTGGTAGTGTGCCATCATTACACCAGGATGACTAGAGATATTTATAGTTGCAGCTCATAGATCTTCCAAACCATATTTCCACGTCCACAGTTTTATTTTCGTTTGCGATAAAAAAAAAAAAAAAACAAACAAACAAAATAGTTACATAACCGTCGTCGTCTCCATGGATGGCATGGAATAACCAGCTCCAAAGCAGTTCAACACTGAAAGCAAAACTTGTTTCTTCCTAACATGCCATGGGCAAGATCTATAGATGTCGAAGTAATTTTTGTTGTTTTTTGTTTTGCTTTTTTGAGAAGATGTCGATTGCTCCAAGGGGGTTATTTAAATTTCAGCACCAACCGGTGCCCGGTACAAAACGGTTTAATTGAATTTTCTACACTGACCTTCTGAAATTTTCTTGGGATATCTACCAACTTGTAAGAGGTGGGGATATTCTCGTGCAAATCGTCATCGATATTGGTCAATGGTTAGGCAATATACCTTGATGCATCTGTAGACTGCAGACACACTTTATCACTGGTTGTGATGAGTGAGATGTAGTTTTTTTTTTGCTTGTCATGCAATCAAGCCACACCCTGTAATTCCACAAGACCACAAAACAACCCACATGCTCGTTAATTTAAAATTCAAAAATCAAGCTTTTCTGGTATAAATCTCCAAAGCCGATGCCAACAGCTATAAAGGAGACTAACCTGTTACTTTGGAAGGAGATTCCTGGTCCTTAGGTAACTGTTCATTCCAGATAGATCGAAGGAAAGCGAATGCCAATTCAGTCTTGACACTCACACACACTTGAATGTATCCAAAAACCAGGTCCCGCGAAGTGCAAATCAAGTAGACAGCCTTAAGGTTTGGAAATAACCAATCTGACTTGTAATCTCTGCAAAGAGACGAAGCAAAGTGGGTCAATGCATTTATTGAACTGCCATTACATTGCGTAAAGCAACGCCTTGTGGCACGACTTAATTATACCACTTTGGACGCTTAATGAAGTTTAATTGATGCCATCAGATGATGGCTATATGGCGATGGTTGGGATTACCTTAATTGACATTTGATTTCAAGACCTTTTCAATTGAGATTACATGTTTGTGTTTTTTTGTTTTCTCTAATTGCAGGACCAAAAGAATTCTCATACCGTGGCAAGAACATGTTCCTGACCAGTCACATTCCAGCACTGGCCAACAGGAAGGTCGATTGGTTGGACGGACGTAACTTGTGCCGTGAATACTGCATGGACTTGGTCGCTCTCGAGACCAAGAGAAAAACAATCTAATCTTCCGTGTGATCCAACAAAACGATGTACCCTACATCTGGACCGCTGGCCGAATCTGCGATTTCGCTGGCTGTGAAAATCGTCCCGATTTGGAACCAAAGAGCGTCTACGGTTGGTTCTGGTCAGCAACTCGTGAGAAGATCCAAGCCACAAACAGAATTCCACAAGGATGGGGCTACAATCCCTGGTCACAGACCGGACACAAGAAGCGCCCACAACCTGACAATGCCGAATACGACATCAACCAGACCAAGGAACAATGTTTGTCGGTATTGAATAATGTGTACAATGATGGTATTGCATGGCACGATGTTGCCTGCTACCACGAGAAGCCAGTTATCTGTGAGGATAACGAAGAACTGCTGCGTTATGTTGCTGCCACAAATCCAGGAATTCGTCTATAAGAAATGAAAAATAAAATCGAGCGTATTCGTTAATTTTTGGATAGTGTGTGTGTTCTTAGTCTTAGATTTTATTAATTAATATTATTTTTTTCGAATTTTTTTTTATTATTTTGTGTAAAATCTTTTACTTTTGTTTTCTGTTCGTATTCCTCTTTCAAAGTTAAGTTTTTTTTGTTTGTAAATCTTAACCACAAGAGGGCGCAGCAGTGGCTCTGGTGCAATTTTAATCGAATAAGAGGAATATGATGTCATTTAGGTTTTCAATTTCATCGCTTCCCCAAACTATTGTTTTATTTTCTTTTTAGTATGAATATTTATTTTCTTTCTTTATGTTCAATTGAAAGCAGTTTCTTTAAATAATTATAAATTTTCCAGATGAAGACATAAAAATAATACAAAATCCTTAAAAAAATAAATAAAAATCTAAAAAAATATGAATTGTTCTTTTTTTTTTAAATTTTTTGACATTCCATTTCAGACAGATATAATCATCCGCTGCTCTCTTTTAATTAAGCTGATGTCTTCATATAGAATTTTGAAAAAAAAAACACGCCTATAATAAATTCTTATTCTGGCGCTGATCTGAAGGCTATCGAGACAAAGTTAGCAGGGTCAGCTAGTCCCAAACAAAGAATATCTGCTTATGCAAATATCTTGGCAACCAGGGCTCGGAATTGAGTTTGGCTTTCAGTGGAAAGCTCATGATGATGAAAACTATCAAGTATGTAGAAGCGAGATCAATTTTCTCATGGTTTAAGGAAAATGTCATGGGCTAACCCTTGCCAAAATTTTGAGTCGTTAAGATAAAAAAAAAAAACAATTTTTCTTGGATTTTGTCCTCGGCTTCTAATAATCGCGCATGAAGAATTTCTTCCGATGCATATATCTCGGCAACTGGAGCTCAGAATTGAGTCAAGTTTTCATTTTAACTTCCCAGGAGGATGTTATTGTAATGGGTCCGATTTTGTGAATCTCCAATTTTTGCATATCTCCATGTTTCGAGGTCCCTAGAATCTGAATCAAGCGTTTGTGTGTGTGTATGTGTGTTCGTATGTGCGTATGTGCGTTACGTTTTTTCAGCTCGATTATCTCGCGAACCACTCATCGTATTGTCATATTGGTCTCATTCGACGCAATATTGTGTTGTTAAGAGCTGATTAGGTTTTAAGCGAAATCGGCTTTGCGGTTTTGTAATGGCAATCAAAAATCTAAGAGAACCCTAATATAATGAAAATTATAATAATTTCTGCAATAATTTCAACAATAATGCAAAAAATCTTATAGTTAGTGTGAAGAGAAAACAAAATTCAGGAGTACCATAGACTATATTTGATTACTAGCTGACCCACCAAACGCTGTTTTGCCATATAAATGTTAATCTTCGGATATATAGGATTTTCCATTAATAGGTGTTATTTTGATATTCAAAGAAAAATAGCATTTTTTGAGAAAAATTATCGGATGTTTATTTCATTATAAAGAAGAAGGTGGCATACCTTAATAATGAAACACAACATCAGCCAAATGGCCTCCACGACCACGCTTACAGGACCATATCCTTTTCATGAAATTTTCCATAACCAAATCGCAAATTCCATCTTTGAGGGTTTGAATCTACGCTGGGCTATTGGCGTAGACCTTATCTTTCACGTGACCCCAAAGGAAGAAGTCGCAAAGTGTTAAATCACAAGATCTCGGTGGCCAATTGTGATCACCTCTTCCAGAGATAACACGGTCCGGAAACTTTTCTCGTTTACGAACCGTCTCTGCCAAATTTTCACCATTTTTATAGTGAATTTTAATAATTTCAATGCGTTGTTGAAGCGTGTATCGTTCTATTTTTATAAATGGCGTAGTTTTTACTAGTCAAATGTCAAAAAATGACAGCTTCAAAAGTGACAGCTACCGAAATAGTAGCTTTGTATATGGAATTTATAGTAGTTGCAGCCTCGTGAATCGTTGACAGCGACGTCCGGAACGCGATACAGAACTAAAATCTTGTATATAGAAAAACTGACAGCGCCAAGACGGGACGACTGTCCAACCAAAAATTCTCGAGGGTGAAAATACTATAAATTCCATATACAAAGATAGTAGTCTATTCAAAATAACACCTCTTATTAGAAAACCCTTTACTATTCCCATTAGAAAAATTCATTCACAAATAGAAAACTACAATATTTAGAAGAAGTGTAGGCTGTGTTTTACTGTGCAAAATGGTTGTGCATGGGTTCACCACTTGGTACGACCAAATTTTGGCAGATGGTGCCACTATTATTCAATGTACTTAATGTGTGTCCTAAACCCATCAGTCTTATGGAATTTGACTTCTAAAACCAACGTACAATATATACTCTGGGAAGTTAGTCGTGTGGACTAGAATGGTCGCACTCATATTTTTAGTCGTTTTGATCTGTTCTATCAAATATGAGCAAGTGAGCGAAATCATTTTCTTCAAGTTTTCCAAATTTGGGCAGAAAAAAAAATTCTCCCAAAACCCATCGAAAGAAAGGTCTGCATTTGACAAGTGATGCGTTTGCCAATGTCGATGAGAATTGGAGCCACAGAGGAGGTATACCTAGAGTCGCAACTCAAGGCATTTTACTCTCTTTCGACTAAAAAAATTAAATTTGATAAAATATACTACCCAATGTAAATGTATAGGCTTTTCAATGCATTTCAAATGGGAGGCCGAACCAATACATTTGCAATGGGTAGGCCTGTGTGCTGGGCTCAATAAGGTGAAAAGCCTAGGCACAATTTTAAAAGCCAGAAGACTTCAGTGGTGAACAAAACGTTAAATAATTTTCAAAATTACTGAATAACCGCAAATATTAGGATAGAGGCGGGAATCGAAATAACTTACGTTTTAATCAAAACATAACCGTGTGTTGAGGTTACTACATTATCTGTGGTAGTTCGTTCTCTTTCAAACAAAATGACTCAATTTCACCTGTAAAAAAAAAATGGCGGGAAATTAGAAGTAAAAACAAGTGTTTTGCCAGAAAAAATTATTTTGTTTGATTGAAAAATTGGTACTTGCGCCTTGAAGATATAATTTATTTTCGTGTAATTATTTCTGCACAATATTTTGTTGACCACATTAAAAAAAAAAGCAGCAGTCTTTTAGGAGTCAAAACTGCGCCCGATTACTAAAACTTGGTGGTGATGATATTAACTAGTAATTGCATATTTTTTATGCGAGCTACACCTAAAGTCAAGACATAAAAAATGCAATTTTCATGGTTGGGCTTGGGATCATAGAGATAATATAATAGAGCGCGGGAGAGGAAGCACTTCGCACAAGTAGTTGTCACGTCAAATCAACGAGAAAGAATTGCGAAGTACCAGGCGTACAGCATTATTAGTTTTTAGTATGTTCTTTTTATTTCTTTTCTTTAATTTTCCACTCATTTCTTTCAAACTAAAACATATTAACTACTTTGAATTTCCCCTGCTTCCAGTTCCAGTTACCAGTTCATTTCCAATTCAGTTGATGTTTGAGTGCGGATTTGAGTGGAAACACTTAAAAATGTAAGAGCAGGACAGCTACTTCTTTTCCTGGACGGTATGCTCGAACTCTTACATCAAAATGGTTTTTTGAATTCTGGTAGCCGATATATTGGCCGAAATGTTAATTATTCGCAAACTTTTTCCAGCAATTGCAAATCGATATTACTCACAATTTTTTTCGTAAGCCGTCATACAATATAACATCAAAATTAAGCCCTACCTGAGCTCTTTATCGGACGTATTTGATTCCTAGTTAAATTCCTTAGGAGAATATCAAAATGAGCATGATTGTTTGCTTTTTAAGCCAACAAAACATCCGACAGGTCAACAAAACAATTGTTGAAAAATGTTAATTTATTTACATCATAAAAACTTAACAATACAGTAAACTATCTAAGAACGGTCGTCTCTTTTCGACTTATCATGCTTTTTCTCTTTCTTCTTATAATGCTTTTTGCGATCATCGTCGTCGTCGCGATGGTTTCTTGATCGAGAGGAACTTTTGGACCTGCCCTTCTTACGTTTGCTCCTTCTTGAACTTGAACTCTCTTCGCGATGCGAGTTTTTTGTCGAGTTCCTTGAACTACTACGACTTGAACTTTTCCTTTCACCTCGATGTGATTTCTGAGATCTGTGATGTCTTTCATGTGATCGAGATCGCTCGCGATCTCTAACAGTCTTCTTTCTCGATTCACTTGGACGTTTATCATCTCTGGATCTGGGCTCTGGAGTCTCTGACCATCGCCAGTTTCTTCTGGATTTACTATTCATTTCATTGGGACTAAAATAGATACACTTATTTGAGTGCTGCTACATGAATGAAAAACAAAATTGTCAAACCTCAAAACGGCACTCTCTCTCAGGATGCCCCTTTGCGAGCTCTTCGAAATGTCCTCAATTTCGTTATGTAGACTAATTGGCTTGCTATACAAGTTGTCGGGATTCTTAAAGACGTGCAAGAAGTTACATGCTCTTCCTTTCGGGCAACTGTTTGTATAGAAAAGTCCTAAATAAGAGTTAAGGAAAATTTTGATTTTTGTTTGTTTTTTTTCTCAATTTTGGAATGCGATGCGGTCAAGAGAATTAAGCATTTTCGAATAAGAAACGTTAGTAGAATCTTAAGAGAAGTTTTAGTTCGGGTTTGAAAGGAGATAAGGAAATCTTATAAGAATACACAACTGTCTAATTGGATCGGTTCGAAAGGAACTCATTAAAGAACAGGAAACCCGAAACAGAAACATTAAAAAGGATACCATCATCAGGCGAAGCACTGCATCCACATACCACATAAGGCTCCTCTCCAGGAGGAAATTCCAGAAAACTCAATATGTATCCGTTTGCCAGCATAAACACGTCCATGCAGTTTAACAAACGCACTCAATGCGGACCTAGAAGCACCAAAAATTATCATAAAATTTGAAAACGTTTATTATTGCTTACCTATCTGAAGCAAACTCAACAAGAACGTTTCCCCTCAAATGGGGCTGTGTGTTCATACAGGTGCGAAAATTCACAATTTCACCGAATACTCTCAATTCCATGATGACGTCATCAAAGAAAGTTTTATAATCTTCTTTCAAATCCTCATCCGAACATTCCAGATTAATATCACTCGCATGACTTGTTCCGCCATACTCGAGTTTCATATGCGTAAAGAAATTTGGTATAAAGAGAACCCGACTAAGTCTCGGTCGAATGTGATTTCTTGCGCAAAAATGTCCAAAACGACAAGCATTCGTCTTCGAAAACAACTGACAAACCTCTTTGCTTGGATTCGACTGGATATTTCCTTTTAATTCTTCTGGGATGTTTCCTCCATGTTCCATGTAATCGGCTATTTTTGCCATTGTCGTTTCGTACTCGAGTTTGGCTTGTTCTTCGAGTTTCAGACGCTCCTCTCGACGTTGCTGTTCTTTCCGTTGGAGTTCTTCGAATTCTTTTTGAATTCGTTGACGTTCGGCTTCTTTGGCTGCTTCTGTGGCTTCCTGCTTTTTTTGCTGTTCCCGAAAATGCTTGCGAGCTAGTAATTCTCGTCGGAGCCAGAGTTCTTCTTGTTCCTGACGTTGGTGTTCTTCTTGCTCACGTTCGTGTACTTCAAGCTCGTCTTGTTGTTGGAGCCACTTCTGATAATCGGGATCATTCAATCTGACAGCTTCCTCTAGGAATAAACGATATTAAAGTTTGCAAAGTAACAAAAAATTGCATACAAACCTTCGGCTTCAAGTTTTGTGCGTTGTTTTGCGAGTTTTTGGCGGATTTTTTTCCTTCGCAATTTTTTTGCTTCTTTTCTCCATTGTTTGTGCTTTCTGGAAGAAAGAATTAATTGAAATCATCGAAAAATGCAAGAAAAAACCAGTTTTTTTCCTTACTTTTTTGTTTGTTTCTCTTTAACCTTTTGTTCGGCGTCGGGTTTAGTCATTTTTGTAGATGTATTTTTGAGGTTTTTTATTATTATTTTTAATACAAATGCATCATGCACTGGTTTAATGAAAAGCTAAAGCGCCTGCGATACAGCAACAAACCGATTTGACATTTGATATCAGCTGAATGAGTAGACGTGTTCATGTTTCTGATATCCTAACAAAGCCCTTACTGCTAGTTTAAAATTTAAGGCAGCGTGTTTCAAAAATCAATTGATAGTATCGAAATGCTGTGAAAATGGAGAAGATAGAGCCTACAAATACTAAAAGCTGTTTTACTAATTACAAAGTAAATTTAATCGCTGTTTCAATATTAGCCCCACTTCATGAGCACCGAACGACAGGCAAGGGAACACAACTAGTCCTATTTTCTTCAAAAACCAATAAGAATTCTGAACAATTTTACCTGGTTCTCGACTTTACTAAATTCAAAGCTGTCATTTTTACCATGTTAGAATATAGCGTTGCCGCCTGAGAATAATTACTGTTTTTATTATGAACATTTTCGATATACAATTTAATATAAGTTTGTTTAACAATTTTGTTACGCCATTAAATTTTAAAAATAATTAGCACTGCAATTTCCATGTTTTTTGGATTCATCGTGGAAAACTGTAGTCGAACGAAATTGAATAAGTATAATAAGATAGCAAGTTGCTGTTCCTGAAATCTGTAAAATAACTTTGACTAATCAAATCTATAATTTATTAATGGTCCCCCTTAATCTTACTGTAAAAATCAATGTCCGGTCCAATTTGAACAATCCGGCACCCGTAAAACAAACTTTCCTATTAGCCAACTGCATTGACAATCGAACAAGACGTTCACGAAGTTCTAAATCTTCGGTTGTATTCATAAATTTTGACACCAAGGATGAAGTTTTTTCACTCTATAACATTCAATCATGAAATATTAAAACAAATCTTTCAATTTGATATTACCTGCTTGATAGTATTGCTGCTTCCTTCAACAATTGACAAAATGATAATGACATACCATATCATTTGAATTAGAAAGAACGCAAAGAATTCGTGAGCTTCGAAATATTGCAAGCGATTTGGATTTAGCAAAACTTCCAATATATAATAGTCGTCAAACAGAATAAACATAAATGATATTCCAACTATTGCCACTAGGGGGTATGCGAAATATTCCTCGATTTTATGACAGATGTCACACAGTAAATTGTGAATATTGGTTATTTCTTTTAAGGATTGCGAAGGATTTTGCTGGATTAACGAATTTTCGATACAAAAATTTGGTTTAGCTGGTATTGGCTTTTCATTCTGTAGAACCGCATGAAGGGGTGTGAGTTCAGTTTGAGCAGTTGATTGGGTGGCTTGGTAAAGCATATCCTTCAAAACCTGAAAAAAAGAAAAATGTCTACCTAATGGGATTTTACATTCAACCACCACGAATCGCTACTAAAATTCAATGTTTTTTGGGTTCAATGTAATTTGTTAAGCCAAAAGTAGCAATCTCTTTTTTGAATGTGTGGGTGAAAGGTATCAAAACAGATTTATGATTGAATATTCTTCAATTTAAAATGTTTAATAAATTGAATTTAAACACAATTCGTAAATTTATATTCGGCAAAATAATTTTTTATACAAATCTTGCAACAAACTCCATTCGTTTTGAATATTAAAAAATATCTCGTTGTATGTGTTAAAATACGTGTGAGAATATGTGTAAATCTGTCTCCAAAAAGAGATTTTAGAGAAATCAATTCTTCAAGTAAAAAATTCAATACTTTTTCCAATGTAATTCATTTAAGGGGAAAAAAATTGCCACAGATCCGTGAAGAATCAATTTCTTGGCCCAATGTAAAATCCCATAAAAAAAAACCTTAGGTCTAAATTATTGTTCACAAAGAACTGAAACTCTTGTTAATTGAATATTGTCTCTGTGTTGCTTTTTTCATGCCACCGTTTGACGTTCATTTGACATTAGGTACAATAGGTAATACAAAAAAAAAAAAAAACTCACTTGATTCAACATTAAAAATCGACACTTCACTAAATACGTAGTGCATATAAATTTAAAAACCATAATCGTCGTATTGATATGTGGCAGAGCAAATGTAGTAAACACCACAAACGATGGTGTGATACAAGCTGACATTAGTAACAAATAACTGATAATCAAATATCCCAAGTTAAATGTCATCATGACAACTGATATTCCAAATGAAAAGCACAGTATTTTTCGATAATCCAATTTGATCCCCAATCGTACGAAAATCTCGTCCACAACAATGTTCTTCTGGATAATCTGAATAAGCCGGCTGCGTTTAAATATGGCAAATCCGAATATACTTATCATGGCTATAACACCAGCCATCATCAGGGTTATGTCACTCAGCTCTGTTATTGTTGTTTTGAAAAAGTATCCAATTATGGAGTCGCCTTCGATCAACGACAATCCTAGACACAGTGCGTAGAAGAGGAAGTGTCCAACACTCATAAAAAGAGCTCCTGCTGATGTTTGCACTTCATTGGCTGAATGCATTCGGAAAGGTGCCAAACCGATTAAAGATATATAAACTAACGGTTTTATCGACTGGTAAATGTTATTTGCTTGGGTAAGCCGTTCCCAACATTTGAAACCCATTGTATGAGAATGAACGCTAAATACGACCACTTTGCGTCCACTTGGAATGAATGAAAGGAAGTAACTGATTATTACTTTCGCCGCTGCAAGAAAATGAGACTTCTTTTGTTGACTTGACATTAACACATCAGTAATATAATTAAATAGATTGCACCGCAACGTGGCTATTTGTCATTCTTTGGTGAAATAAAAATGGATATGGATGTCATGGTATGGCTCAGGAAAGAAAGTCGGGGGTTGTCTAGTTTTCAAGGAATTTATTAGACGTCAGAAAACAACATAGATGGAGATAGTTGTTCAACATTTCGCCAAAAACATACCTATGTACGTGAATGCATACATATATCAGGTTTCATTTCTTTATTTCCCAACTAAGTACTGCTATAAGAGAGCTGAGAAAACTTAATATTTTTAATGGCTGTCTTTGGAGACTATGGTTATCAATCAATTATGATATATTTTGTGTGGAGGAATTTTAAACAAGACAAGTTTACACACGTTCACAGTTATTATGAAATCTTGTTTGATCTCTGTGGATAATTGCCAAGCACACATGGACATGACAGAAAGACATCAAATTAGTTATAAAATGTCAATGTCATGTTGAAAAAGGTTCTATACGTTGGATACGGTTTCATTAACGCAGTAAATTTGTGATTTTATTAAACTTTACAGAAAAAAGGTACAATGCTAACTTCACAAAAAAACTGAAAGCGATACAGAATAGTGCACATTCAGTTATAGACGACTCCGGTTGAGTTCACTGCATAACTGATGGCCGTATTTTTAATTGGTGAGCCTGTTGTGAACTGCAATAAGATTATCAAATAGGTTGTCAATGCTCCAGAAATCTGAAAGAGTAAAAAAACAGAAAGAAATATTTAACTTTGAAATAAAAGAGTTTCTGTCAAAAAATTTGACATTTTGGAGCTCGATATTTTTATCAATAAAACAAACAAAATTACCGTAAAATAAAGCGTTCGATCAATTGCGAATAGCCCAGCTGCCGAAAAGCTAATTTTTAAATGCAACAATTGCAATGAAAATTCCTTCAGCTTCTCCCTGACATCAGGATTTTTTGCTTTATTTAGTAAAGAATGTACAATACCCGCAGTTTCTTCACTCTAGAAAAACAAAAAAAAACATTTTTCAAAGGGTTTGTGTTTTAGATTACAATGAACGGTTAACCATACCTTTTTAATAGCTCGATTACTTCCTTCAACAATCGAAATTATAGCAATCAAATACAAAATCATTTGACACGAGAAAAACGTTACAAATTCAACAGTTTTAAAGTTACCCTCACGTTTCGATTTGTCGAGCAACGTTTCCAAAACATAATAAGCATCGAAAACGATTATTAGAAATGCTATCGATATAATTGTCAGTAGCTGATAGGTGAAATATTTGTTAGCTGTTGAAGCTGCCTCACAAATCAAATGATGAATTTCCATCGACTCATGAATGATCTCTGAGGGATTCTTGGTCACAATCGTGTACATTGAGAATGAATCAAGATAATTGATGTGGGAATTATCCTTTACCGAAAGAGAACGAATTTTTCGGTGTTCCCATTGTGCGGAGAGATTTTTGAGTACCTGTAACGATACAAAATTGAAATGCTTAAAATTTCTTATTATCTGAAAACTGATTTTCACAGGCAAACATCCTGAATCTATCACCTCTTGTAAACAATTTAAATAATTTGTGATCCTTTGTGTTATCGCAAAGAAGAGTACAACAATACTTGATATCAAAACACTCGGAAAGAAAAAAGCAAATTTTGCTGGTGCCACTAGTTGAATGCCATACCTCCCGAAAAGAAGATAATTGCTACCCGCTATAAAAGAACCATTCAAAACTGTCAAAACAAGTATATGAACTATAAGCAAATGAGCAGGAAGCTTATAATTGAAACACACTCCAATATCATGACATCGGTTATCGATATCACCAAGCAAGTGTAAACACTTTTCGAACGCATCCTTTTCAATCAATGCGACCAAAATCTCAATTGAAATACTCAATAGACCGTTAATTGTTTGTATTAAATCTGCGAATTTCGAAATATCTGTTCGAAAAAAGTATCGTGTAACGGAGTTGGCTGCGTTGCCTTCGAGAACAAGATAGAATATAAAACCGTAGATACAGAAACGTATGACCATATTCCCGATTGTGAGGTATGATGATCTTATTGAACGACATCCAACTGGACCACTGACATAAGTAGGAATGGTTCCATAGCCAAGCGTGATTAGAAGTATTGGTTGAAGTGTTGCGTAAATATCCTGGGGATTTGTTATGTCCCTGTAGAGGCTTTTTATTATGTACAAAACTCTCCACATTCTAAAAAGGACTGAGTTGCGGATAAACAATGCTGAACGAGTAAGTTTTAGCATTTTCTATCCATTGTCATTTATAAATTGAATTACGACAAGATAACGGGTTTAATTACTTAGCAGGTACTATTTACTCGCAAAGTGAATAATTGAATATGAAAATTACAAATTATTGTCGTTTTCCATTGGATGTACAGAAGTCTTCTGAAGCCTTTCCATTGGACTGGCTTTGACAGACGGGAATGCTTATTTGAAGAGCAGAACTCTTCTATTTTGAAAATAGAATCACCCGAAGAATGACACATAGAGACATCTAAACCCGTTCCATTGGAGGTAGAAAAAGAAACGTAAAAAAAAAAAACCAATGGAAAACGTCATATGCATTTCGTTTAATTGTCATTGTCAAGTCCGCGATGAGGTTATAGAGTCTTTTTTTTATTATCATAATCAAATTAATCTTATGACACAGTTTTAATTTTATTGTATTTTTTTTTATTGTTGGACTGGACAATTTGTATGTGAGCTTCATTTGCCAGAACATATCTGCCAACTAAGAGTTCAACGCTTTCTTGTGACTTTGAGACATCAATATGCAATTTTGAAAGATTTCTGAACTAATTTTGTATCAGTGCTCATGTAAATTGTTTACCTACCTCATTCATCGTATCCAGCCATACAGAAATCAGAAAGAGAAAAACCACAAACATCATTCCAATAACTGTCAAAATTAGTGCCGGTGTAAAAAATGCCAAGCATTCAGCAGTATGTGGATATATGCCATTTCGTATCAATATTCCAAAAACCGTGTAAATCATATTTGAAATCGTCAATGCACACGGAGTTAACATTAAAGCCCATATCACGAATGTGATCCTTAAATATTTCGGACTATGTCCTAAGAACTTGCAACGATACTCGATCTCTTCCAACGTGTGAATGCAGACTTTGATTTCATCTTTTCTGACAATTGCAATTATGAGTGACATCACACAAGCAAACATTCCAGTGACTTTTTTCAGAAAATCACCAAGATGAGAAAGAGGAGTTTTGAAGAAATATGAAACTATACATTTGCAATAGAAAAATGCATAGACGAACAAAACGACAAGTAACACGATACGAAATAATAAGAAACAGTAAATGAATATCGACGTGCCGAGCCAGCGAGCCCGTAATTCACCACGAATTGTAAGTGGGATGATGCCAATCATCAGGGATGTAACGAATAATGGCTGAAGTGTGGCGTAAACATCTTGAGGTTTGGTGATGTCTTTGAAAATGTTCACAAAATCCATATACACACAGTTTGAGGATCAAAATGCGACTAACTTGAAATGAATGAAATCGGTTTTAAAGAATATCCTTTTTAAAATTAATTGATGTGTGTTCAATTACTTAATTAGATATGGGCTCATTTTGATTATTGATAACACGTCAATAGGTGGGTTTTTTTATTTTATGTAAATTCAGTTATAGTTGACAGTTCAATGGTAAACCGGAAAGAGAAATGAATGATGATTTAATGAAGGATTGTTTTGTGGGTGTGAGCAAAAATTGAAACTATGATTAATTGTGATCGTGACATTTCGTAAGCCGATGACAGAGATGGCTTAAGAATTACTTTAAAAGAATAACTCGATGCTTCTTATTTTTACAATTACAAATTCTTTTAAAAAAATGTACTTTGACTTTTGTCTTGTGTTTCATTTTCATAACGTACCTTATTCAATATATCTAGATACTCGCTGATAACCACTAACAATGACACAAACATCATTCCAATACCTGTCAAAATTAAGTTAGGCAAAAAGAATGCAATACATTCAGCAGTATATGGATATATCCCATGTCTTGTCAAAACTCCAAAAACAGTGTAAATCATAAAACCAACGTTCAAAACAAAAGGCGTTATCATTAGACAGAAAATCTTTATGGTGATTCTCGAAAAGTTGACATTTTGCTCGTAGAATTCACAACGATAACCGATTGTTGCCAAAATATCAATGCATGTCTTTAGATCGTTTTTAAAGATCAATGCAATGACAAGTGACATGACACTGCCAAGCATTCCGTTAAGCTTTTGCAAAAGATCACTTAATTTTGAAATGTTACTCAGAAAAAAATAGGATAGAATAAATTCACAGCGAGTAAATGCAAATAAAAAACACGACACAAGTCCAATAATTCGAAGTACGAAAGACACATTTATCAGCTTTGAAGATGCTAGCCACCGGATTTTTGAATCTCCTCGAATTCTGAGTGGCATTATGCCTAGAATAATAGATATAACAAAAAAAGGTTGAAGTGTAGCGTACACATCACGAGGACGAGAGATATCTTTTAAAAACGTCAGAATTGCCACCCGCATTGTTAAATGAACGAGATTTGACTAGTCTTTTGGAATTTAGTACCATTTTATATATTTTTCGAACAAATAAATGAATTACTCAAATAAGTTCATTTATCTCAGGTTATTATGGGAAGCTAGTAATTATCATACATTTATCACGAAATGATAAGATCATAACACTTTCTAAGTGATTGGTTATTCATTTTTTTAATTTGTTAATATTATGATTTGCTTCAAATGACATTTTGATTGGTTCTATTTTTGATCAATATTCGCCATCTGCCGTCCTTACCTTATTTACCATCCGAAACCGTTGTTTTATCCGCACCGTACACGATGTAAACAACAGCACGACAGACAACAAAAACACATGTGGTGAAAAAAATGACACATTCGCCGCTATCGATGACCATATGCCATTCTTAAACAAAAGTCCAAAACTACTCAAAATATACACCACATTTAATCCCAACACACAAATTATATGAATGTGCACATGCCTTTGGGCAAACTGATAATTCAAACTCACTCCCAAATCCAATAATTTCACATCGATTTCTGCCACAGAATGCAAAAATCGAATAATCTTTTTCTTCTCTAGCAAACAAGTGACAATCAATGTCACCAGACCAAACATTCCAATAAACGTTTGCAAAGTGTTGCCAATTTTTGATATTTCAGTTTGGAAAAAATAAGCAACAATCGATTCGTTTTTCACAAAGGCATACATAAAGCAAAACATAAATATCATCAAGTGGATGATAGCATTAAAATAGCCAAAGTAATTAACGCGTATTTCTCGTGCTTCCGTTGGACCTTTAATTAGAAATGGTGTAAGGCCCATCACAAAAAGCATTATGAATAATGTCCTAATGGATCCATAGGAATCCGTTGGATTAAACAATTCTTTCCAGAAACCCGAAGTCATTGTAGATTGTTTAGCAACCGATGGATATCAAAGCGAAAATAATAAGTGTCGTTGCTTCGCGTCGTTTTCAAACTAAAGATATTCGAATGGTTAAGGATAGGTTTTATAGAAGCTCTATTTGTTGTTTGGATTTGGATCGGTAATTATATGAGAATCACTTGTGGCAGCAAGCTTAATGGTCTTCAATTTTGAAAGACAATCATATTCATACATTAATTTTATATTCGTTTAGAGAGGATATCAAGCGTCCAATTCTAGTCCATGCCGGCGAGTAGAAGGGAAATTAATAATTAGAAATTATTGTGGGCTCGTTGTTTATGTTCGTGTTGAAGTCATTTGACCTGAAGTTGTTGCAGACAGGAGGACAAGTGGAGCGATTGGATTACACCGAAACAGAATTAAATTCAATCAACTAATTGAATAAGTAAACTTAGGTACACACATGGGTAGGTGGCGTGGCAGGCAATTACGAGTGTCATCAGAAAAAACGAAGTGTTGACGTTTAAGCTGATTTTGTAATTCATAAATGTTTTTGCTCTACGGGAATTTCCGATGATCTGCAAATGTCAATGGCCTGTCTAGACTCTAGAGACATTCATAGTGTAGCTACTCATTATAATTAAATATACCAAGTAACTAGGAGTTCTAAAAGTAATTGGCGCAAAATTATAAAACAACGTTAGTGTGATGCTAGTTTAAAATGACGTTTCAGTCATGGCTCTTCTTCGCCATACCCTTTCAATGCACACGGGGCCAAAGATGACCCGAAGAACTTTCCTCTCGAAATAGCCTTTAGGCATTTTCATCCGATTTTGTCAAGGTCCATGCTTCTGCACCATACAGCAGGACTGGGATGATGAGTGTGTTGGTACAGTTTTTCCTTAGTTGCTCGAGAGAGGGCTTTTCAACTCAATTGCCTTCTTAGCCCAAAGGAACAGCGATTAGCAAGTTATTCTTCGTCTGATCTCGACGCTGGCGCTGGTGTTATTGCCCGTGTTAATAGCGGAGCTTATATGTAGACAAACTCCTTTGCTACCTCGAAGTTGTATGCGTCTATTGTGAGGTTTTGTCCGAGCCATCGGTATTGGGTGTTCTTCCTCAGAGACAGCATATACTTCGTTTTTCCCTCATTTACCGTTACACTCATTTTTGCCGCTTCTGTCTAAATTCTCACAAAGGCATCATTGACACCACGCAGTGTTCTTCCCATTATATCAATATCATCGGCGTACACGAGAAATTGAGCAGATTTTTGGAAGACAGTGCCTCTGGTCTTAACGTTGGAGTTCTGCATTATCTTCTCAAGAATGTTGTTAAAGAAATCGCATGACAGTGCATCGATTTGTCTGAATCCTTTTTTGACGTCGAAAGATTCCGTAAGCTCATTGCCAACCTTGATGGAGCAGCGTGAGTTCTCCATCGTCATTTTGCCCAAGCGAACGAGTTTCGAAGGGATGCCAAAACTAGACATAGCTTTATACAGTTCGCCTCTGTAGATGCTGTCATACGCGGCCTTAAAATCGATGAAAATATTGTGGGTATCGATTCGGAGTTCATAGGTCTTTTCCAGGCCCCAACGTGAAAATTTGATCGATGGTTGAGTTTCCTGGCCTGAAGCCACATTGATAAGGACCAATCAGATCAGAGAGGATCTTGTAGGCGATGTTAAGTAGACTTATTCCTCTGTAGTTGGCGCAGTTTAGAGGATCTCCCTTTTTCAGGATCGGGAAAACAATGCTGAGGTTCTATTCATTGGGCATGCATTCTTCTGACCATATCTTACAGATGATTATGTATGCATGCTCCTATCTAGCTCGTCGCCTGCTGCTTTGAACAACTCAGCAGATAGTTCATCTGCTTCAGCGGCTTTGTTGGATTTCAGCCGTGATATTGCGGTTTTCACTTCTTCTAGGTCAATTTCACGGAATTGTTGGCTATCATCGTGTCCTATGAAAGGCTCCTGTCTGACGGCGGTGATTGTTCGTCGTCGCCGTTATACAGTCTACAGAAGTGGTCTTTCCAAATCCCCAGCATTGACTGCGATTCTACTATGACGTTCCCTTGGTTATCTCTGCAGGCATCGGTTCTTGCTCGATGACCTTGATCCAGCTATTTAATCTTTCGAAAAACCCTCCAAACTTCATTCCTGCAGTAGGCTCTCTTAACATCGACCTGACGCTTCTCATGCCTTCTCTTTTTTCTCCTGAGAAGCTGGCGTTCCTCTCTCCTCTTTCGTTTGTAGAGCTCACGAGCAGCTCTTGTCCTTCTATGCAGCGCCGCTTTGTATGCCTCCTCCTTGGCTACATGGGCCTGCCTGCATTCTTCATCAAACCAGGGGTTTCGTTTTGGTGGCTGTGTGAAACCCAGCACATTAGAGGCGGCATCTCTAACTGGTTTCTGGCAATGTTGCCACTGGTCTTCGATACTAGATGTTGGCGGCATAGGACTCTTTAAAAGGTTACCTGACACTTGATCAGAGATAGATCAAGGAAGAACGCAAACAAACACCAAACTTATTTTGACGTCTCGTCCAAACATAAAAGAGTGTAACACCGTTTATGTATATTTTTCTGCTATAAAGTTTTATAGCATTATAGAAACCCACTGTCGAAAGTGACAAGTGTCAATTTATTTATTTTGTTGATTCTTTTTTAAAGAAAGTTTACATTCTGCACCGAAATCATTTCAAGCGATAAAGTAAAATTAAGAAAAAGGGATTGGGTATGTCAAATTACAGTGGTGGTGACAAACCGTTGTGGTGTGCACTGGTTAGAAATAACAAGATTGGAAACCCACCTACTACCTACGTTTTACCATCCAATACCTCAAATTTCAATTTCTTATAACACGCAGACTCTTGCAGCAAACTTGCTCTTTAGTTTGTTGAAGTGCGTTTTTGCGTTGACTATTTCTCGTTTTTGCACGCCAATAGTTACGTTTCGTAACCACAATTGTCGTTTTTGCGGTCAGTGTTAAAGTGTCAAATTGTAACTATTTCTAACTATTCCCAACTCTACTCAGGAGGTGAGTTGAAAATGGTTGATGTGTCAAAGTCTTTTTTTTTCTGTTTAATGGTGTTTTTAATGGCTCAAAAAAAACATTCTGTTCGTGCATTTTTTACCGTCGTAGTTGTCCGTTGTGCCACCGCAAATTTAATTCCAATCAAAAGATTTCTGTTCGTCTTCAATTAAAAATATTTAATTTCAAAAATATAAAGAAAATAAGATTCCCCTTACAAATTTTAAAGCTTCACGAGTCAAACTGAAAATCCTCAGTCACTACGAGGAGATACACACCAAGGAAATGATCGCATTTCCAAGTGGCTTAAAATTCAGCACCAATTTCAAGAATCATTCTCTTACCGGTCACAAACCCTTCCAATCGAATTGGCTATACTGCAATCCGCAAACACTCCTATTTCAACTGCAACTGCGTGGCGACTTGCAGGCTGCCAAAGATGGCCAAAACAGTCAGCGTCTACGTTCGGTTAGTTTACAAAAAGTCATCGAAAAACTCGAGGACATGGACATGGTTTTGGAGGACAAGTTGGCCACTGCCCATGAGCATAATGATTGTCGAACGTCAGTCCGCAGGAACGGCAAATGGAAGTTACTCTGCATGAGAAGAAATTGACGCAGCAGTGAATGGAGCTGACTGAGGAGAAAATTACGAAGATCACAGGAGAAAAGGACAATTTGGAGAGGAAGCTCAATGACGCTCCCGCAGAAGTCAAGCATAAGGAAACCCAAATCAATGATTGAAGGACGAAATCGGCATACATATTTGAATTCATTGTTTTTATGTTTGTCTGTCAGCAATAAAAAATGTTTAATTAGTTTCGGAGAATAAAGACTTTTTTCGTTTATTTATATAAAATCACGAACTAGATATTGGTATTGAGAGTTTTTCACTGAATCTGGGAGCCGCAATTAGGAGAATATCAGGAGCTGGCTTACTTGAAACAGCTTGAAGATTTCTTTATGGAGGGTGGTCTTCAGTCTCTTTCTCTTTTCTTTTCTTGCTGTGGGTTGTTCAAAAATAAATAAATATTTTCTCATCTCAATTGGCCTTTAAAATCTTACCATATCAAGATCATTCTTGAATTTTTGAAATAAATTTAGAGCAACAAAAATTGTTATGATCAAAAGAAAAGAAAAATGTAACCTCAAAAGATTTGTTTTTTTTTTTTTTTCTTGTTTGACAGATCAACCAAACCTAACTAGAAAGCGTTTTTCTATTTCTAAAGGCTAAAACACAAAGACGCTTCAGCTTCAGCTTCGTCTGCGTTACGATGCACCCGCTTTGCGTTTGCTTTGAATGACAGTTCTCCCTCCATCACATCATCATCCCTTCAAAACAGCTTTGCCACTTTACTCTTTTTGATTTTTGAAAAACTTTGAAAATCTACTTCCTAATTTGCACCGTCAGGAATTTCTTAAAATCTGCTTTACTCGAAAAAAAGTAATTCGATTTTACTTCATATTTCTAAAATCCCCTGCGATTAACTCATAAACACATAATTCCTACAGTTTACAGTGAAAACTCGCACGCCTTCATTATTTTCAGGAAAATATACAGGACTTGCGTTAAAATGTTGGTTGAATTTAGTATTTTTTGTTAATATTAACACATTTTATCCATCATGTAGTGTCAAAATTAAATCGAAAATATTAACACAATTCGGATACAATTCTATATGAACTTTAGATAAAAACTGTTGGTCCCTCTGTGCGTCAGTGTATCTAAGGCCAATACAATATACACAACACATTTTAAATCTACTTCCTTTTTTATCAATCTTTTTCGCTTTATTCCCAAATCTACTTCTACTTTTTTTTTTAAAGTGGTAACTTTGCTCCAAAATCTGTGTGTGTACTTTTCTCTTAAACAGCTGTTGAGCTGTCAGACAAAGCAAAAGTTCAGCATATTTGAACTAGAGCTTCCGTTTGGAGTCACGTTACGTACGAAACGTGAGGTCGAAGCGTCATTGTGATAGCAAGCATTGAATTCCTATAGCTGAACTCGTAAACGTCAGGCGAAGCTGAAGCTGAAGCGCCTTTGTGATTCAGCCTTAACTATTTTAACTATGACACATCAACCATTTTCTTTTTGACATAAAAACTATAGTCAACTATCGTCAGCGCAAAAACGCACTTTTGGCAATTGTCAGAAGAATTGTCAGTTTAGAACAGAAAAGTACAGCTTTTTGGTGTTCATGGACACATTAAATGTTTCAAACTATTCTGATTTGGTGTTCATTGAGTCTGTCTAGAACAGTTTGGAACAGTTTAGGACTGGATTTTCTGTTCCATCTTTTTAGGTAGAACACTTTTTGTGTTCGAAACTGTTCTGACATTTCTCATGAAGCTGTGCTGTGCTGTCTTTTTTTCTCGTTGAACAAAGCTATTAAGAATTAAGATGATAAGACGCACGGAACTTGACGAACATGTTGTTAAGCACTTAAATTTCGAGAGCCAGGTTGACTTGTACAGTTTGAAAGGCAGTACGTACATATACGTTTTCTCCTATAACAATTTTTCATATCATTTGGTGACGCTATTCTGTAACTCACTGGGTCTAGAACTTTTGTACCTACATTATATCAAAAATCAAAAAAAATATAATAGTTGGCCTTACCTGATTGAGTGAACGTATTCGCATTTCCAGAGTCCTCGTTAAACAACTGAAAATCCATATTGCGACCGACAAAACTGATTGCTGATACAAAAATGTCATTTTCGTCGGAATAGTTGCCTCAATAGAAGCCGAACGAAGCACTTCAAAACATCCGTCCACATATATTAAATTCAATACAATCACCCATATCATAAATTTAAGCGAAAATCGATACATCTTTGTATGATTTATCTCAACGCCGACATGTTTAAATTCGTTATCAATCTTACTAGTTAATTGCAACATGCGCTCCAATCGATATCTCGGAATAATAGCCGTAAAATAAACGACCACAATACCAATAAACCCGCTCAGAATTTGCAAAAACTCACCAAAGTTCGAAATTTCCGTTGAAATAAAATGTTCTACAACCGATTGGCTACGGGTTATCAATTGTATAAGGTAACACACAGCGTACCAGCAGCCATGGATAACACCATTTAAATAGCCGAACATTGAGTGTCGCAGTTGTTTAGTGCCGTCAGGACCTTTTCCAACATAAAATGTTGTCAGACCTTGGATGAAGCTTATGAAAAATAATGGTTGATAACATTCGTATAATTGGTTAGCCGATAAACAACGTTTATAACATGCTCGAATGCGGTCAAAACACATAATGATCTGATTTGATTAATGAGACGGATTCTGTAACAGTAACACTATTGATGTCCTTCGTCCGATAGTCCGTTTTTATGGGGATATAAAAATTCACAAATGCAAGACTGAAGGAAATGTTATCGAGTATGGAATAAAGATATCACTTTAAGTGAGAAAAGGTGATTAGGAATTGAGTTTTCTTTTTGTTTTTTGTATCAATGACAGTTATGTAAAGGAATGACATAAACAAAAATTAATTCTTTTAACTGAGTGTATTTCGAGTATAGAACTATAGAGTGTTATAGGCTGGGAGCCCCCATACGAGAAACTCCCGTCATCGCGCCCACTAAAATTTTAAATGAGGAATAAAAGATAAAGCCAAGACGAATAAGATTCGCTTGGTCGGCGTGAATTTAGTTAGCCGGAAAGGCCGCGCATACCTATTGCAATGTGGTGAAGTTGACTGACGACGAAATGTCTCCATCATCACGGATTCTATTCCTGTTTCTCTCATTACACGCGTCGTTATGTTAGATGTAGATACCTTGGTTTGCTTGCTTTCAAGCTCCCGGAAGTATCGCGCAAGCCAGATTTTATTTTGAATTAAAGCACTGTGTTTTATTATAAACTACAGTAATTTAGTTCATAAAAAAATTGGTTTGCGCGTTCCTTCAGGAGCTTTAAAACAAGCAAACCAAGGTATATCTACATCTAACATAAGGACGCGTGAATCCGTGATGATGGAGACATTTCACCACATTGCAACAGATATGTGGGGCCTTTCCGGCTTTTTTTTTATAATAAGCACAAACTCAAGGGGTTTTTATACATGCCATAGACACAGTGAGTGTGTTAGGAAATTAATTAATTATTCCCACGCCTCTTCCCCTCCCCAGATACCGCACGCGCTGGGGTCCATTTTCACCGAGTACGACGGCAATTACGGTTGCTAGACGTATCGAATTACTTGTTTTAGGAAATACTGTATAAAAGCTTCTTTTGAGTGATCTTGCTATGGTTGAAATCAAAAATATTCGAGTTTTCGTTTACCTTTCGTAGCATTCTCGTAATTGGTTCATTACTGCCGTAGTCAGTTCTGTGATGAGCCTGATGAAATTGGGGAACCGATCTTAGAGAATGAAAGTTAACGTTGATACTCATTGCATCAAGAAGGGTTGGGGATTCTGTAGCACCAGATAAAATTTGGAGTACGAAAATAATGTCGGCAACTTCACGACGTTTTTCTAGAGATTGTAAGTTTCTAAGCAACAACCGTTCTTCATACGGAGGCAAGTTGAAATTGTCAACCCACGAAAGTCCTCTTAGAGCAAAACGGAGGAATCTACGTTGTATTGCTTCAACTCTCTTTATATGGACTTGGTGATAAGGGGACCATACGTGGCTGGCGTATTCCAGTGGAGGCCTTACAAACGCGGTATAAGAGATTTCGTACGTAAGGGTCCGAAAATTTCTTAGACCAACGTTTGACGAAACCTAAAGCGGAATTAGCTCTGGCTAATATATTATCATAGTGAGACCAAAAGTTTAGCTCGCTATCGCAAATAACACCTAAATCTCGGATAATTGTTACTCTGTAAACAATATATTCGTTGATATAATAGTCGCGTGTTGGTGGACGAAAACGTTTACGGGAATATGTGATTGTTTGGCATTTGCAAACATTTAGTTCTAAATTGATTTTTTGACACCAAACATAGAAATTGTTTAAATCGGCCTGCAAGGGTAGAGCATCATCGAGTGATGAAATCATTCTAAAGATTTTCATGTCATCTGCGTACATTGAAACTTGGGAATTTTCAATCACAGATTCTACGTCATTAATAATAGGGCCTAGGTGACTGCCTTGAGGTACTCCCGATTTCGCAGTAAATGGTTCTGATATGGAGGATCTAAATAAAACGCGATATTTACGGTCGGATAAATATGATTCCATCCATTCAATGAAACCAGGAGGGAATCCAAGGGCCTTCAGCTTGAAAGATATAATACTGTGGGAGATTTTATCAAAAGAAAGAAAGAAAGAATGGGTTGGAGAGGAGGTGCCGGTGTACATTGGTCTTAAATTCCTGAACACTGCAATGATCGGGAAAGACAGAGTGTGGAAGAGAGTTGCACATTCGCGTAGTACGGCTAAAGAACGATTCTCTATACTTGAGCGTACGACCGAAGTTGGGCTCGAGGGTAAACTGATGGGCATTCCTGGATGCGCGGCAATTATCGTAGAAGTAACGATAAAACAAGAAGAGACAAGAAACGTTACGACGGTGTTCCATTGAAGTGAATGAGTTAGTGATGTCTCTGTCACAAATCATTCTTACTGCTCTTTTTTGTATACCATCCACAGGGGCTTAAGTATGTTAGCTGGAGCACTCAAGCTTTGGACGGATATAAGTCTTGTAGATAATAGCCAGATCAGACGGGGAGACAAATTTCTTGCACCGCCTTAAGAAACCTAATCATCTTGCGGCATTTTTAGCGACATCGCGTATGTGCTCGGTCCACAAGTGGTGGTCAGTGATGCACATACCGAGAATCTTGAGATGTTCGGTCTCATTGATGCAAGTGCCACTCATGGACAGCGACAAAGGGGGTATATCTCACTTCAACGGTACAACACAGCATTGAGTTTTCGAAGCAGTAAACTCTGAACGGTTTTTGATTCCCCATTGTACAATGCTGTTTAAGTCAGAGTTTAATGAGCTTATAATATTTTGCCGTTGCAGTTCCACATCCGAAGAAGAGGGATGTGAGTCTGGAAACGAATATGAGAATCTAAGGGTACTATCGTCAGCGAAACAATGAATTGGATTTGAAGTTACAGACAAGATATCATTGATGAAAATTAGAAAGAGCGTCGGAGACAAAACGGAGCCCTGGGGGACACCAGCATTTATATTGTCGTTTTAAGACTTGAAACCGTCCAATACAACTTGTATTGAACGGTTCGAAAGAAAGTTTCTAATCCAAAGAAGAAGGGATTCATCGATAGCGAAGGGACGCATTTTCGATAAAAGGGCAAGATGCCAAACTTTATCAAATGCCTTTGATAACTAAATTCACGTCGACCAAGCGAATCTTATTCGTCTTGGCTTTATCTTTTATTCCCCATTTAGAATTTGAGTGGACGCGATGACGGGAATTTCTTTTATGGGGGCTCCTGGGTTATTATGAAGTTATTACAACCATTTAATCCTTTTATTGTTTGACGTAGGAGGTGAGGGATAAGTATGCAGTCAAAATATAATTTATAATTTGAGTTAATTACGGTGCTCTTCTTTTTCAATTCAAGTATTTCCGATAGAAGCTTACAAATTATTTTTCGACATGTGACTTGAGTTAATTACGGTGCTCTTCTTATTTTAAATTTCAAACCAATGTTAGTAACAAAACAATCAACCCTTGCTTCAATCAGCATTAACTCACCTCATTCATCAGATCCAATCGCCTCTGAATAGCTTCAATCAAAGACTTAAAAACACACACCCCAATAGCCAATCCATTAAGCTGCATAAAAACCGTTGTACAAAGACATACCGACGGATAGACATCCATTCTTCTCAACAAATAGAAAAATCCAAAAGTAAACAATCCATTGATAAGCACAAAAACTACCAAATTAAATATCAAAGCCCGAAAAACTGGCGTATGATTATTTCTCACACCGATCCGTAGAAGTCCATCATCAACCCTTATCTGATAATCGAATATTTCCAAAAGCACAAACTTATTCGTAATCGACGAAATTTGCACAACAGTTGCACCCACAATTCCACTAATAGCTTGAATAATACTTCCGAATTTTGAAACTTCATTTTTCAAAAAATAACCAATCACAGATTCGTGATTAAGTGCCGTGTAGGTGTAACAACCAAGATATGTAACGCAATAGAACATTGGTATGAAATAACCCATGATGGTGTCCTTAGTTATTTTTGCTCCTCGTTTGTCAATGACCACACGAAATGGTGTTAAGCCACAAATGTACGCAATCAAAAGTAACGGCCGTAGGGCTTTTAAGTAGCCTCTTTGTACTAGACCATTTTGAAATTCAAAATAAATTGACATTTTTCGTATTTAAATGTCGAGAGACCGCTTTGAATGCCAACAGAAAACTAAAATGAGGTGTTGGCAGTTTTGTGGTGGATGCGTCCTAATTGAAATTGGGTTATAACTATCAGCATGTTGTATCTGCTGACGGAATGTAATGGGACCATTAGAACTTAATCAACTGATGTTTGTTGGATAAATGTACATATCACCATTGAAACACATAATATGTACATATGTACACATGTGAAGGGGAAGAAATTTAAATTGATGACAACATATTCCCCGAAGATTAAATAAGGGTGTGTTACAGGTTTATGAATTAGTTTTAATTGAAAAGCTATAGAAATAAAATCAAGAAGTGTTAACACAACCAAAATTTCCATCCACCAGTGCACTGAGAAGAAAAACAGTAAAACGTCAATTTTGACTGCACACATCTTTGGAGTTTTGAAACCGTTCCGAAACTAAACGGATGGTTAACACATGCAGCCCTCACTTATTTCTAACTCAACGAATACTCACCTTATTCACCACTCTGATCCTCCATTCTATCATTCGGTTAATACTCAAGAACATACAACTGTAAAAACATAGTAAACTTGTTTGTATTGAAAACGGAATACACAAGCACAAATCCGGTACACCTTTAGCACTTTGCAGCAATAAAAAGAAACCGATCAAAAAAACACATACGACAGCAAAAGCGACACCTAACAAAGCTTGCAATCTCCGCAAAACTAGTGTATAATTTGGTACAATACCAATTTTATCAAACCGACCGTTGATTTCATTTAAAATCGAGAACACTTCTAGTTGTGTGTCACTGGTAAGTATTGTTGAAATTGCAACAAATGTCACTGACAAAATGCTACCGAAAGCATCAACCAGACTTCCGAATCTCGATATTTTTGTTCTCATGAAATATCCGGTGATTGTTTTTCCATGCATGAAGGAGTAAATGTAACATCCGAAAAAGGTGGTTAAATGAAAAATTGTTATATATTTGCCATAAGGATGGACTTTTAAGTGTTGGGCGGTAGTTTTTCTATTTTTGACTATTTGTAGATTTGCCAGTCCACACAGGAATAGTAATTTTATCAAAGGATGGATGGATTGGTAGAAATTCGTGGCAAAAAATAACGTTTTAGTGAGATTTTTTTTGGTCATGTTTTCTTCTTGGTCGAATGCCGGACAAAAACTTAATAATCGAAAACAGAATTGTTTTGTGGACTTGACCAGCATTTTTTTTATGTAAGGAATATGGTGCTGTATGTGATTGAATTTTTGGTTGATTAACATTGTTACGATCGTGTCTAATCTTCGATAACTAACACGAACATATTTGAAGGTTAATTGAAAAAAGCCATAGCCTTAAATCAAACCAGTACAATCTGATGTTGATTAGAGTCTCCCTCAATATGGTTTTCTATCATTAGTTGGCCGCCCAGACCCACCCAAATTAATTAATCTACAGTATGGCCGTACTGTTAAAGTCATCCTACTGGATTTAAGTTTCGATATTTCTATCTTCACTCTCTTTTGCAGGCTCTCTTCTTATTGCCTAATTTGATTTCGGTATGTGTATCACTGACCACCTTTTGTCGAACGAGAACATACGCGATGTCGCCAAGAATTCCGCAAGATGTTTGGGTTTCTTAAGACGGTGAAAGAAATTTTTCTCCCCATCTGATCAAGCTATTATCTACAAGATTTATATCATCCAAAGCTTGAGTACAATTTTCATCTTTGGGCTGGTGCTCCAGCTAAATACTTAAGCCTCTTGGATGGTATACAAAAAAGAGCAGTAAGAATGATTGGTGACAGAGATATCACTAACTCATTCACCGTCATAACGTTTCGTGTCTCTCCTTGTTTTACCGTTACTTTCATGGTAACTGCTCTAGTAAAATAGCCAGTTGCATTTCACCCCTTAAAGAATTCCACCGTAATACCCGCGCATCCAGGAATGCCCATCAGTTTACCCTTGAGCCCAATTTCGGTCGCACGCTCAAGTATTGAGAATCGTTCTTTAGCCGTACTACGCGAATGAGGAACTCTCTTCCACACTCTGTCTTTCCGGATCATTGCAGTGTTCAGGAATTTAAGGCCAATGTACACCGGCACCTCCTCTCCAACCCATTCCTTCTTTCCTAAGGCACTCACTGTGTCTATGGCATACTAAGGGTATAAAAAACCGCTTGAGTGTGTGTTTTTTATAAAAAAAAAAAATGAGTTTGATCAAAATCTTCTCAGCTGTTTCAGATATATTAGAGAAGCAGAACTCACCTCATGTAAAAGATCCAATCTGCAACATAAAATATACGTAACACACCAAAAGAGCGCACAAAATATACACGATCCATTCATTTGTATTGTATATGTTATACACAAACCCACATGCGGTTTGACATTTAGCTTATACATTGCAACAAAAAATCCCAACACAGTCAAATAAGCAATTGACATTGCAATTGCCAACACTAAATATATATAACGCGTATTTGACGTATAATTTTGAATGACACCAATAAACCGTAAATGTCTATTACACTGATCGATACTCGAAAAAGTTCTCCGAAGTGAACGATTATGTTTTAAACTGAAAAACGATATCGAACAACAACCAATAACACCGAAAATAATTGACAAATAACTTCCAAATTGTGAAATGTGTGTATTCATAAAATATCCCGTAATCGTTTCATTTTTTTGCAAAGCAATAATGAAGCATGTTATGAAGACGGTTATGGACAATATTGATTTGAAGTAGCCGGAAACTTGGGTTTTAATCACGAGGGTACCTCGTTGGTTGACAACTATACAAAATGGAGTTAAACCGGTGCGGGATGTAACAAAAATTAATGGCTTAAGGGATTCGTAGAAAGTTTTCGCCGAGAAAATTGATTTGGGACGAATCATTGCTGGTTTTTTGTCGAACGGATTCAATAAAACTAAATACAAAATAGTGATGTGGGCATTTTGGAACAAAAAAAGATTATAAGTAAAGTTTGAGATGCGTGCTTCTTATCAACGGTAATCTTGTTTTCGTAAAAAAACGTTTCACAAAAAATAGTAGTCACGAAGCCAAACAAATAATATACAAATTGAAAGAAACATGAAATGAAAACAAATACTGGAGTCTGAACACTGAGGGAAGTTAAAGGACCTCATACAATTGCTGGGTCATTTTTGTTCGCGAAACTACTGACATTTAGAATTTTCGCAAAGTATCTGTCATTTAATATGTGCCAAACAATAACTGTCAATTTCAATCACTAGACGCCAACGATATTCATTGTTGGAATTTCTAATGAAATTTCTGTTGCCGCTCATGTGTACTCTCAGGGTATACCTACACATAAATATTTATGTATGTCATTTTCGACTGTCATTTCGAAAATGTTGTTCTTCTGAAACCTTCTTCAGTGTTTGCTTCTGATTTCAATGCGCTTCTCGAACTGTCACTTTTGGTCAATTGAACTCTTTCTGAACTGTCAGAAGCTTGTCAAATCTATCAGTCTGGCTTTGCATTTGCAGGATTAGAAAACTAGACAAAAAAAAACAAACAAAATTTTCGATATTGTTACATAAACGTCTCCCAATGTTCACCAAATTAACTTCCAACATACATTTTTCACCACACTTAGCATTTAAAATGCAATTGCTCTGGCTTTCTTGTTATGCTTAACCGATTATTTCTTACTTTATCTTCTACGAAGATGAAGATAAGCAGCGTCAGAAAATCAATTGGTCGTGAACCGATATCAGCTTAGCAACTAACTAATGCCGGCTTGCTTTCGCTGTTGTTGTCAAGTTGTAATTTCCTTTCTGAGCTTTCGACCGGCAATCAATAGTACTGTTTAATGAAGAAAAACCAGATCAGAACTACAGCACTAGTATATGAAAACTGTCAGAACAAGTAAGATCAGAAAAGATCAAGCTCCCTGTTTAATCTTTTTGACAGAATAAAATCAGCTGTAAAATAAATACCCCAGGTCAAACCAAATTGAATAAAATTTTAATTTGTTGGAAACAAGATTCTGAATAACTTATATTCGATTTTTTCGAGGAATTTTTACTTGGGAGTATAGTAGTAATGTTTTTACTTCCTTGGAAAACTCGTCAATCGCGGTAATTTCAAAAAATTGTTTGATTGGAAAAAAATAAAAATAATTTGATATTTGATAGTTATCACAAAGCTGCACCGCCAAAAAAGTAGGGGCAGAAAAATGTGTACTAAACTGAGCTGGACAAATTCATGGAACACAAAATGACAGATTGTAGAACAGTTTGGGGCAAGGTTTTTACTCATGGAACACACAAACGTGTAATTTTTTGAACTTTTCTGTACTTTTCTGTGTGGAACCAGATTCATTAAACAGACCTAATATGTTGTATGAGTTTAAGTATTAAGTAAGTAATTTAAGAAGAACTATTGAAAAGAAAAGTTCAAATTCAAGACTTTAAAAATTAACATTTAAATAAATAAATTAAATAATACTATTTTGTGTGTTTACTGTGTTCAGAAAACACAATCAAAACTTTATAATATCTGTCATCTAACTGTCAAGATCTTGACATTTGAACATTGAATTTCATAGTGATTTTGACGTAGATCTGTTGACATTTTCAACGAAAAATGTCATGTTACCACTTCACTATTTTGGACTTGTGTAAAATACTGGTATTCACTTTAAAGCCGTTCGGTACATAAGTTTTATACATAAACCACAAGACAGTCGAAAATAACCGTTAAAAAAACTTACTCACCATATTCAAACGATCCGTTCTCGAGCTAATGAAACTCTGTAACAACCAAAACATTGCACAATAAAAGCACGTTCCGTGCATTTGTATAAAAATAATCACAATCACACACAAATGCGGGTATCCGGTAGGACTTTTGAACAGAAAAACATAACCAATTGTAAATAAATTTGAAATATTAAACTCTATCAACATAACTGAATATATCTGCCACAAGAGCGCTCTGTTATTAGGATCAACACCAATAAATCGCAAATGTCTATTAACTTGGTCTAACGTTGAAAATGTTTCCTTCAAATTTCGACTCCTTGTCATATTGAAAGCCACATTTAAGACAACCGAAACTGCGCCGCTGAAAATTACAGCAAAATTTCCAAACTTTACAATATCTGTTAACAGCAAATCACCGGTGATGGCTTTTGTCTTTATAAGTGCAAAAATGGAACATCCAGCATATAAGGAAATTATAAAAAGTGATATAAAGTATCCGAAAATGTATGTTTCCATGTGAAGGGTGCCATTTTTCTTGGACACAATTTGAAATGGCATTATGCCGTATAGAAATCCCATTCGGACAAGTGGTTGAATGGCGTCGTAGAAGTTTTTTGATGAAAAGAAGAAATTGATAATGCGTTTCACTTTCATTCTATCTCAACCAGACACAACGGGGTTTATTGAACAAATGATGGCTTTGAAAACAAATCTGGATGAACTATTGATAGTTGACATTCAATTGAAAACTACTGGAAAAAGATCAATTACCGTCGAAATTAGATAAAACGCAAATCACTTTTATTGATTTGGGGTCATCTTTGATGACAATCATTGATGTGAAGAATTACAGTTTTTCGTAATCTCTCGATATTCGAGTGCGTTGATTCTTTATTTGAGGGAGTTCACATCTAACAGAATGTTTATCAATTTCTGTGATCTTGGCGTGGATTTGTGTAATGTGAACACTACTTAATGTTTTATGTGGAATCTTTATGACATTCCCTCGCAAACACACCCTGCACACAACAGCTGTTTGACACCACTGTGATTTGACATTTCCAATTGTTTTTATTTTGATAACCTGATAACATTTTTTTAATTTTAATTTATTGTTTCAACCGATTTCGGTACAAAATATTTAAAAACACTGAGGGAACACTAAATACAATTGATATTTATAACTTTCGTAAAGTAGCTGTCATTTGTGTGCATTGAATAAGAAGTACAGGAATTTGTTTTATGAAAAAGAATTGAAGCATTTTTCTAAGTAGTATTAGTTTCACAAACACAAACGCATTACAACAGGGCTGGTCTGTAGTTGAATGGTTAATCTCAGGGCCGCCAAGCGAAAATTGATTGAATCTTGATTCCATCGATAATGCTTCAACTTTTTATCAATCTCATTTACTTTTTTTAGGATGCATGGTGTTTTCACACTAAATTTGCATATGCATGGTTTTTAATGTATAATTTCTTTATTTTCCAGTACACCTTCTTTTTGTTTTTTCATCCGTAATTCATCACGTTTATTACGCCTATTGTAATACAACCAACAAATAAAAACGTTTCGAAACACGATGGAAGAACTATTCAAAACAACCGTGCACACTACGGGAACTCAACGAATTGCAGCGCCTTACCATCACGAACAGAAATAATACACCCCTGAACTCGACTGACAACACAGTCAAAGTTTGACAGCACAGACCCCAAAAATTGACAGCACAAGTCCCAAAAATTGACATCATCAGACATTTTTGTTGCTCCACTCACGTACACTGTACATGTAGCTAACACCGCTTCCTGTACTTCTTATTCAATGTTTACGTGCCATACGTTAACTGTCAATTTCAATCACAAGACGGCTACGATTTTTATTGTTGAAATTTCTAGCGAATAAGCGAATCACTGATCAGTTATAACAAGATGGGAAAGCTTGCTGTCAAAATGACATTTGCCTACGAACTAAAAAGCAGGTTAGCTGCAAGAGTATGCGTTTTATTGTAATAATGATACAATTGCCTACATAATAAAAAACAAGTTTGCTGCAAGAGTATGTGTGTATGAAAAAAAAAAAGTTTTGAGGTATTTGGAGGGTAAAACGTAGGTAGGTTTCAAATGTCATTTTGACAGCAAACTTTCCCATCTTGTTATAACTGATCAGTGTGATGACGTCTATAGTTTTCAACGTTGAAGAGCTGAAGAATGCAGGCGATGAAAGTGACAGCTGTCGCCTTCGCCTTCCAAATCGCTGAGAAATTTGTGAACACATTTTAGTCACCGGGCGACTGACGACGCATTTGTTCAGCTCTTGAATTACAGAGTGATTTTGATGGGGGTCCGTTGAAAAGAATAATTATGTGTTCAACTATAGTTGTTTAGGCTTGTGCAAAATACTTGTATTCACTTTAGGACCATTTGGTACACAAGCAGGTACATATATAAGTTTTGTAACAAGCAATAAGAGAGTCGAAATAAGAAACTTACTCACCATATTCAACCGAACCGTTCTCGAGCTGATGAAACTCTGTAGCAACCAGATCATTGAAATATAAAAGCACGCTCCGTGCATTTGTATAAAAATAATTACAATCACACACAAATGCGGATATCCGGTAGGACTTTTGAACAGAAAAACATAACCAATTGTAAATATATTTGCAATACTGAACTCTATAAACAAAACTAAATATATTTGCCACAAGAGCGCTCTGTTATTTGGATCAACACCAATAAATCGCAAATGTCTATTAACTTGGTCTAACGTTGAAAATGTTTCCTTCAAATTTCTAACCCTTATCATGTTCAAAGACATATTTAAGATAACCGCAACTGCGAGGGTAAAAATTACGGAAAAATTTCCAAACTTTACAATATCTGTCAACAGGAAATCACCGGTGATGGCTTTTGTCTTGATAAATGCAAAAGCGGAACATCCAGCATATAAGGAAATAATAAAAAGTGATATAAAGTATCCGAAAATGTATGTTTCCATGTGAAGGGTGCCATTTTTCTTGGCAACAATTTGAAATGGCATTATGCCGTATAGAAATCCCAATCGGACGAGTGGTTGAATGGCGTCGTAGAAGTTTTTTGACGAAAAGAAGAAATTGATAATTCGTTTCACTTTCATTCTATCTCAACCAGACACAACGGGGTTTATTGAACTAATGATGGCTTTGAAAACTAATCTGGATGAACTTTTGATGATTAACATTCAATTGAAAACTACTTCGTGATTGAAAGATCAATTTCCGTCATAACTAGATAAGACGCAAATCACTTTTATTGATTTGGGGCCATCTTTGATGACAATCATTTTTATTGATTTATATGAAGAATTACAGCATTTTTGTAATCTCTCGATATTCGAGTGCTTTGATTTTTTATTTGAGGAAGTTTAGATTCAGCAGCATGTTTATCAACTTCTGTCATCTTTGCGCGGATTTGTGTAATGTGAACAACACTGTGAACATTTCTTCGCGAACACACCCAGCACAGAACAGCTGTTTGACACCACTGTGATTTGACGTTTCCTTTTTTTTTTTTGATTACCTCATTTTTTTTTAATTTGAATTCATTGTTTTAAATGATTTCGGTACACAATATTTAAAAATATACAGTCACTGCAAACTTGCACAAAAATGCTTTCGATTGATATAATTTTTTACTTTTGTAGCCTTCGTAAGTGTAAATACAAAATTGACAGATAAAATTGTGGTCCGGCAAAGGTTCCCTGAGGTACACCATACAGTTCCTAACATCAAGTGTCAAATTGTTGTCAAACTCACCGCATTCAAAACACTGATTCTCTCACTGATGAATCCAGCTATCAACCAATAAAATACACAAGAACCACATGATCCATTCATTTTTATAAAAAACGTATACACAATAGAAACATTAGGATTTCGATTCGTAGCACATCTTACTAAAACAACAAATCCAACAACTGCCAAATTAGCAACCAACAATGCTGCTGCTAGCCACCAATATATCCGATATAAAAGTCTTGTGAAATTCTGCTGAATACCGATTTCTCGTAAATGTTTATTAGACAAGTTCAACATTGTGTATATTTCTTTAAGAGTCTGATTCATTAGTATACCCACAATAGGCAAAAGAAAAACACCAACAAATCCATTAACATTTTCAAGAACATTTGCAAGATTCGAAACAAAATCGCTGCTTGAGAAATACCCAATCGGTGTGATTCCGTGTTTGAAATTATAAATGGAACATCCAGCGAAAATGATACACAAAACGAACGGTCGTATATAGGCCGGAAGTTTGTTTTCCATTTGGTAAGTGCCATTCTTTGCAGTGACAATTCGAAATGACGCTAGCCGAATAGATATGATAAATTTGAAAGCGGCTTGAGAGCTTCGTAGAAGTTTTTTGCAGTTAATAGTTTCCTTATAACTCGATTCATTGGAAATATAAGTTTGAGAGGTCTACACCCGCAGGCCGAAGAACTAATGAATTCATGAGGAATAAAAATAGCTCGAATACCTTGTTTTTGGGCAATTGCTTTGAACTAATGATAAATTGCAGGTGATAACGAAGCTGACTTTTAATTTGATTGGTGTTCCGTTGATGATCTCTGGCCTATCACTAGGTCAGCAGAAATAACCCTCATTACCAGGATATAACACTTCTTCTGTCCTTAACATTAAGGTAACCTTTTATATGCATATATAATTCAGAACTTCCGGTTCATCGTGTTAAAACAGTTTGGAGTACACAACTATCAGAAAAGGAGCTGTTTGGAAACTCTTGTTGGATGAGGCTCTTGGTCCCATCCCTTATATGAAACTTACCTCATTCATCAAAGTTAATCTCTCGCTTATAAATCCCGTAATCAACCAAAACATCAACGTAAACACACACGTCATATTGATTTTCAGAAAATACAAGACACAATTATACAAATGAGGAAAATCATTCGTTATTCTATAGACAATAATTATGAAACTAACAACAGCCATAGTGACAATTAAAAACGCCGTCACAAACAACTTGTAAATTCCGCGCAAAGTGTCCGTATTATTCTGCTCTACACCGATATAACGTAAATGCCGATTACCCTGGTCAAGAGTTGAATAAATATGACTTAGACTACTGTTCATCTTCATGCATATTAAGTTAACGAATAATCCAGTTCCCATGCCGATAATGATCTCAAATAAATCTCCGTTGGTTTTCCCAACGTTTGTTTTCATTAAATAACTGGCCATCGGTTTGCCATTTATTAAGCCCAATGAGCAGCACAGACAGCCTGTCAAAAATTGGCCAAGCGATGTTATGTAGCCGAAACAATTGTTCTCTATTCGGAGAGTGCCGTTCATTTTGGTGACAATTCGAATTGTCGCTAGGCCGTTGAAATATAGCAAACAGACTAATGGCTGCAGGGCCTCGTAGAAGTTCTTGGCCCAAAAATGACGTTTTATGGAAATCATCTTTGACAGGCGAGGATTTTTACTAAAATGGAACTTAACTCGGTTATGGTCACAACTAAATTGATTTGAAAACCATTTATTTTGCTTCCTTTTTGATTGACTAACTTTCATGACAGATAAGACACACATGCAAGAGGCCACTTTTGATTTTGTGAATAGATTCAATTGATTCATATAACATGAAGCACATTAATATTAAAATCAATTAATATACAAACCATATTCAATTTTGTCAATCTCAAATAGAACGATCTCGTTATGCACCAGAACATATTCGCACACAGACACAACACATTGTGTTGCATGAAAAACCCAATCCACAAATGAATCGGTGGATGCACATCCATTTGTCGCAAAATTTGAAAACAAACAACACAAAACAACACATTCACCAACAAAGCACTACAAATGAAAACAGTCAAACCTCGCAACAATCTTGTATAGTCAATATTAAACCCAAGTTCTTGCAAATGTCTATCGGCACGTGAAAGCAGTTTAAACATTTTCATTAAATACCAACTTTTTACCAAAGTCGAGGTGTAAATCACCGTTGCACAAAGAACACAACTAATTACTCGAATCACACTGCCAAACTTTGTTACATCCGTCCGTAAAAAGTAACCGATTATTGATTCTTCACTTTTCCATGCAAAAATAAAACAAACACAAGTTAGGATGCAGTAGCAGATAGGAATTACGTAGCCGAAGGGAGTGTTTCGCAGTCGTTTTGTACCGTCTTTGAGGGTAACTATTCGAAAGGTCGAGAAACCGTTGAGGAACGTTACCCAGCACAATGGTTGCAAGGATTCGAAATAATTATGAGATGTAAAGAATTGTTTCATTTTTCTGGATGAACTCATGTTTTCTTTTTCCAGAGTTAAACAATACGGGGGAAAAAAGCAAGTATACGCCTAGGTGTACATCTATCACGAACGACGGTTTTCGCATAAATTGAAAAAGTGGTGAAGGAATTTTCTGGTCTTTAAGAATAAAAGAACTTGTTTGAACGGAGAAAAGGTGTGTGAGTGATAAGAATATCATTTTCATTTAAGTCATTTCAATGTTTTGCAAGGCACAAAACTCAATTTGCTAATTGAACGGCATTCTGATGGATGGGGGATGGAATACGCAATTCAAACAAAAGTCGGTTTCACTTTTCTATGTCTGTTATTGCTATACTAAACGAGAATATTTTGTTGCGCACAACCTCTTCAATCATTTGAAACAAAATCAACCCAAATTAACAAGACAATCAATTATAGAACATCAACTAGAGGAGGGACATCGGTGAGAGGAACAAAAATGTCAAATAAAATGTCTTTTAGGCAAACCTTTAATCATCATTTATTATAAATTCCAATTCATAACAGCAATGATGAGCACCAAACAAAAGAGTTGAGCAACAAACTTAATTAATGAAAAAAACACCAAATTGACTCGTCAATGAAATATGACATAAGCCACATAATGAGCACCTTCCTATTAAATTGTCCCACATTTCAATCTAACCACAAAAATGCTAGGTAAATGAAGATGCAACCACACATTACTCTTATTCACCATAATAATAAATTGAAATGAAAACCGAAAATTGTAATTGCCACCTGCATGTGCACAACAATGACAAGACAATTGCCCATTTGAAGCATAAATGCTATACCGTTATTGTGACATGAACTGACGATCAATAAACAACTCAGACACCAGATGTCTAACCCTGAATTAGCCTGATGACCGGCAGAGGTCACTTGAACTGCGGATGATGTTCAAAGAAAAATTAATCTAAATCACATTTGTTGGGTACTTTGTTTCGTTTACAAAAAGTAAAAATAAAAAGATCGAAATCCGAAGTAAGAAGACGTCCAAAACCAATCGAAAAAAAAACAAGACCGGGCAATCAAACCAACAACAAGAAAAGAAAAAAAAAACAGGGATATTGCACAACAATGCATTGGATTCTTCATCATTCAGCGATAATGGCTGGCGATATGTGGTGATGATTTACTCACAAAACTTTGAAAAAACATCTGCATCCCTGCTATGCAGATGCATTCGAGTATAGCACATAAGTCCACCTGTCTTTGTGAATGGTTTGCATCGTTGCTGGCGTTTCAAATAAATTTAGGGGAAACTGGGGTGATTTCCTTAAATGAGGCAATTTGAATAATATTCTTAGTTTTTTTGAAAGCTGACGGAATATTGAAACACAAATTTCCTGGGCGGTATGTGTCGAAAAATTCCCTGCACCTATACTTTTTGTCTGATATATGGCATCTCAATTTACATAAGTAAGTTTTGGTAAGTTCACCCATCACTTAACAAAGACTTCCTCCAACTTTAACCAAATTTGTTTGACAAGTACTAAAACGTAATTTCGACTGCATAAAGTTGCTCTACTCATCCCAGTCTCCCCTTTCCGTTTGCTGTGGTTTAAAATACCCAAGCATCACATCTCGAACGAATTCGTCCCTGATAACATCATCATCTTTATTGCATACGAGCTACGAGCGTCCATATATTTTTCATGTGAGATGTGGATAAGATGGCGTCAAATTGCATAACCTACCATAAGCACCTAAAGATTTTCGCTTACCAACAACATTGTGTCGACGATGGCGACGACGACCGACAGACGTTAACAAAGCGATGCAGTTTTTTTGTTTCTTTAACACCCAATTTGAATTATAAGAAGTGTGTCTTCACTTTCTTATTAGCTAATTGGTACTAGATTTTTTTGTTTGGTACAAGTCACGAGAATAAAACCACAATGAGAATATTCGCTTGCATTAATCATATCAAACACAATACAAGCATTTCAAAATAGGAATCAAACAACAACAAAGAAAACGCGGTGTAGCGGAGTAAAGTGCAAACAGATCTTTAAATGGTCGCATTCAGCTATTTGAACATGGTGTCTCACTTAAATTGACAGTTGATGTGAAAAATCGTGTGTTGTGTTCAATTGAATGGAATTGAAGTGATTCTGATTTATTTTACTGCACACAAAATGACACTCCACAACTTGAGGCTCTTCTAATCGACACTTTCGATGGGCTTAAGTTTGTGTTTTTTTTTTTGCAAATTTGAGTGGTCGATTTGCTATTGACCTTAACTTTGTTCGATTTTTCATACCGCCAGACACATCAATTTCAAGATTGAATCAATGTGTGCATCATTGAAAAACTTCCTCAGGCGAAATTGAAATTGCTTATAGATTTTTGCATTAGTTATGCTAAGTGTTTGAGATGATGAATTTGTAGCTTCATTTTTTAAGGCAATTTATCTGTCGTGAGGATGTTGTTTTTTTTTATATTTTAATTTTCAAGTTCAAACTGCAGCATTGCCATTGCCATCAGTGATCAGTTCAAGGTTGTGTTATGCTTTTTGTAGCGCCGGCACTGGTGAACCACTTTATAATTAAGAGCTTTTAGGTTTTTTGCTCTCAAGAAGAAGAATAATGAATATGATTTTCAACGGTTTTGGATTGATTTTGTGTAGTGGCAACGGATGTTAAGTAAAACTAACACCTTCTGTTTACTTTTTGGCACTTCCTGATAATTGATTATGGTAATTGTTTGAATATGAAGAGTTGAATGTCGAATTAACTGATTATTTGGTCTATAAACTTTCTCAAATCGGCGGTAATCACACAAGGAAGTATCCAGCCAGTTAAAAAGGTTTCAAAGAGTTGTCTACTCACATTTTCTAGGTTCAACACGATCAGAATTCCGGATCTTCCGTTACAAACACCAAGAAGCAGGAATGACAGATGCCCTCATGTGACAGACTGAGGGTCTGTCTACACGATCCGATAAGCATGTAAGATGATATCTCAATTAATTAACTGACAACATCAAGTTCAATGAAATAAATACCTTCACGGAAACTATTGAAAAGTTATAATCAATTTATGTTTGGGTCTTGAACTCTAACGACCCCATAACCATTAACCATTTATGATGTATTCAAAAACAGCTTAAATTCATTTCTTTATTGAAATGCCATTTCAACTACCACACACAATCATCTCCTGCATTTAAAAACGTGTAATGCTAACTGCCATCTTATTAGCTTCCAGTTTTCTATTCAAAATAGTGTTTGTTTGTTTGTGTTTTGTTTTCACTTTCGTTCGAATACCCTCGAGCACAGTGCTCGCTTATGTTTGCTTGTAACATTACCTACTAAGCGTGGGATAATCTTCTGAAAATACCTATTGCCTAATACCTCTTCCGAACTCAACCAAGTGGTTAATAAGCAAGTGACAGAAATTTTGTGTGCTCCTTGTGCTGAGAGTATAGTGTCTCGTATGACCGAACAGTTGAGATATTTAATGAATTTCATCTCTGAACTAACAATAACAAAAAACCTCTTCCGCAGTAAGAGTTTTCACTTTTCTTGCACGATTGATGACTGTGCTTGAGTTATTTCGTTAGCAGGGGCGTTTCAAGGGAGTCTGTCATGTTGCCTGATAGTCTCTCATGAAACTCATCTTGAGCATCAATTGAACACCCTCTCAATCGAAATTAAACATCCGCACCTGAATGCGCCTCAAAAATCGAATCCTCATTACAAGGAAGCCTGCGGTGGTCAATAGTAAAAATACAAAAATCCACTCGAATAGTTCCCTCACTTCGAAGTCGTTAAATTTCTTAAACTACAAAAAAAAATATCGAATTCCTTCCAACAAACAAATTAACCAATTACCTGAGTTAAATGAAAAGACGAAAATCCAATTCACATGATGCACTAATGAAAAATCTTATTACATTTATTATTTATGACTTTGCTTGTACTCCGAGCGCCTGGATTAAACTAGGTCGATCGTTTCCACAATCGGTGTTTAGACCGAGGCTGACTGCTCCAATAGAAGATGATTACAACTATCATTCCGCTGATGATATACTGATGATGCCACATGTAGACTGTAGAGTTATTAGTTATTAAAAAAAACTTCAACTCGCTCGACCAGCTGTCTGATCGTTTTTTTGTTTGCATTTGAAACATTATATCGTTTTGAAAAAAAAAACGATTGTTTGACCTTATAATCGATATATGAATGCATTTTTAAAACAAAATTGAAAGTAACTGCATTGAGAAAACATGAACCTACGGTAAGTATGTTCATCTTGAAATTAATTGATTTATAAATAGTTCTAGGCTGATAAGCCATCCGTACATTGCTAACGAATTATTTAAATTTGTTTTTTAAGAAATATCGATAGTTTCGATAACGTCATTATAGAATTTATAATTCTAAAAATGAGTTGACTATGCAGAAATCACCATGTGATGTTATTCCACAAGTCTGCTGATTCGATAGACCCTCGAATTATCGATTCCATCGATTTCATAAAGTTGTGAAATTCTGAAAATGTCAAAACTGAAGTACCATCTATTTGCTTGATTATGCTTTTTTTGATCAAAGCTATCGACAGAAAATCGTTATTTAAAATCTAAAAAGAATAGGAGTCAAAACGGAGTCCTGAGGAATACCAGCATTTTGTTCAATTTCCTTGCTAAGAATTTTTCAAATTACAAATATTTTCAAATGTCATATCTACCGGGCCGGTTCATAACACTTCTTATTGTCATCCTTCAGTTGCTAAGACAAAAAATTGTTGTCTTTTATGTGAACCTACTGAGCAACAGCAGTGGAAGACGTTTACCAACATGCATGCCATATCCAGACATACACCGAGAATATGAATCTCAAAGTCAAGTAGTTATTAAAAAATAATAATTCACGGTCATCGTTCGGTGACGATGCAAAAGAGACTTAAGCCAACCCATCTGCAAACGATGTATCCGAAAAAAAAGAAGTGAAATCACGTTTTGCTTTTTATCCATCTGTTAAATATCGCATAGTGTTGTACGCGATGGTTGTTTTTGTTTGTGTTTCAAGCAGATTTTTTTAGAAACTCCACAGTTAAACCTCCTCATGGAGGAGTTTGCATAGGTACAATGAGTTTTCAACTTTTACTTTCCTTCACAAAACAAGTGGTAACTTCATGGGCAATAATGGTGCTGCTATATCTAGGTGGATAGATGTGGTTAGATACGTTTTGAATTTGAATAAAAATGCATAAAAATATGAACATCAAAAAAACATCAAATCTCAAGTCATGAAAGTGACAACAGATCAAGCGAATCAAGTTTGGTGAATGTGTTGATGGTTTTATTTGACGTTTTTGTTCGTGAAATTAGTTTGTACGGCATATTAAATTGAATTTGCTATCATCAGAGATCGTAAGGGGTCTTGAGGTTAAAAGTCTTTTTGAGAAGGAATTGTTTTGAACTTTTGTTAAACTTTCGGTATGTAGCACCGGGTTACCACAAATTGATTAATTTTTATTTGTCCTTAGCAAGACCTTTTCGAATTAATTCAAATCAGCCACAAAACTTGATTTTTCCACATTTCCATATTTTACAAAGTGTCAAGATTAATGTCCTTTAAATTCCATAGTGCTGAGGTGAAGTCAAGTTGTTGTGCAATGTACATAAATATTTGCATAGACTCTTACTTAAAATGTTTGTTTTTCAGACAAGCAGCCAATTATGACCTCTTGATGAACCGCTGGCATGAAATTGGATACCTACTTTGAAGATACTTTCTGGTTTTTGTTAAATGAGGTAGTCTCACACCAACGCCTTTTTGGGGTGGAGAGGTTAACCAAGAGCAATAAGCCGGAGTTTAAGAAAATGTTGTGACAGGTGAGAAGTTTTGAAATACAACGAGTTTCTTTTTTAAGACACATCATTGCATTTTATCTGACACAAAGACAAGTTTGATAGAGCAAACATTACTCACACCATGTAAGTACCAGGAAAAAGAAAACGTTTCCGTTCCGTTTTACTCATTGTCAATTTATTTGTTCCCAAGACAAACGCCACTTATCCCAATTCACAAAGCTCAGAAAAAATCTATAGCAAAAAAGAAACAAAAGATGTTGACACTATACCTTAGGTGTTGATTTCTTGTTGCACAAACACTCCCATAGAACAACTTAACACCAACTTTGTACAAAGGGGTGCTGCATACCGTCAACACATCATGTTTCATGTATGTATCTTGCAAATCTCATCTCATTTATGATAAAATCAACCAAACTAATATCATGAATCTTTCCCAATTTAAAAGCAACATACTGAATCGCATTATATAACCCACCCGCCTCAGGTTTACCCCAAGCTCGAAGCCCCAAAATGTCTATGCAATTCGATACACCAAAACCGACATACACCGGAAAACACCCCAACTCAGTCGAACCAACATCGAACATATTCAGCTCCAACATGATCACTTCTTTGGACTTTTGGTATCATCAAATGTTCGAAATCAACTTGGTTGGATGTTGCCTGAAGCTCTGCAATGCAGACGGTAATTTTTTGGGGCCAGCTATAAACCGAGACTTACCAGCCGCAGCGATCAGTTTGTCAAAGATCATCGTTCTGCTTGGGATTATACCTTCCAGTGACAACTTAAAACCTCTGGATACATTTTTTTGTTGCCAATAAAAAGGACAAACATTGTTTTTGTGTTTTAAGTGTAATCGGGCTTTAAGTTATTTTGTGCCTTTTTTTTCTTGGATCGTGTCTTTATTTGCTTTTAAAAGAAAGCGAAAGGTAGGAAATATTTAAACTTAAGAAAACCATAAAAACTACTCTAAATACCAAGAACCAAATAAGAAAACGTGACCGGATTTCTCGTTGTTTCATTGTTGTATTTGTAACACTTGCCATTTGTAAACAGAATTGTGTGATCTCTGAGTGTTTTATAGATGGCTCCAGCAGAGGAGCCACAAGTGCCAAGTATGTCAACGCCATAACACCTCGTCGTCGTCGTCGCAGCTGTCGACATGAACGACACGACACACACGGACCAGACCGACAATAGTGTCACTCTTCTTGGCAAAAAAAAAAAATTAAATAAAAAGAAACAAGTACGTTAAGCCCATCTCTGGGTACTCGACTCGAACAGCACCGATGACTTTCTTTCGTGGAATACCAAGTTGCCATAAGATGGTGGGTTGAACGTCGCAACGACGACGACGACAGAACATACCTCAAGACATACTCGCACTGAATGGATAATATGGAACGCGAGATGACAGGTGATCTACAGAATAACACCGCACAAGATTTCTAATCGTCTTGCAACTTCTCGGTCTGTCTCGACGAACGACGCACGACGACGACGCGACATTTTGGTGTGCTTATCATCCTTTGCGGTTTTTGACCCGGATTCTGAACAAACTGGTAGCTAGTTTTCGTCTTTTGTGCAATTCAATCCATTTGTGGTGATTTTAAACATGCGATGGCCCGGCGACGACATCTCAGACTCTCCCCTTGCAACTTTTAATCATAAGCCAGTGCGGTTAATGATGGCTTTTGCAGATCCCAAACGACCTAGTCAATGCATCATTATCTGGATGCCTTGCATGGAATGTATCGCCATTCAACAGAAAGACAACAATCTAATTGAGCAAGTGTCTTTTGGACTTGGTGGACTTGGTCTACAATGCCGCTGGCTGTCGCTTAATGCGGCTACTCCTTCTTCTTCTTACTTTTGCTTTTGAGATTTAAACAATCTCCGATGAAAAATGTAAATAAACACAAAAGATTGCGGCCTGAGGATGTGACGGCTTTGTTGTTTTGGTTCGAAATGTTGGTGATGATCTTTTTCTGGTTATGGGCTTTCCTTGTCCAGTCCACTCTCTTCTCGAAATCGATAGTGAAAACTTTTCCTCCTGGGGGCACATTTGCGTGTCGAGTGCATGTTGCTTGGCAGGCTTTTTTGTCTGCCGCAATATCGCCGCCAATTTTATTTGATAAGATATTCGTTGTGACGGCGGTTTAAGGAATTTCACGCATCCGAAAATTATTCGAAAACTTGTTCAATGGATAAAAATTGCAATAAAAAGAAAAAAAAAACGGAAAAGTTTTTAAAATATAATTTTTTTTCTGAAATATAAAAACAAGACGTGTAAAGTGAAATCGATATTTTTAATTGGTGATTTGTATGTTTGTTTATTTTATATTTTTATTTTTATTTTTTTGGACCAGTTCTTGCTCAAGGTGTGATGATGGTACTGAATATGGAAAGTGTCTGAAGAGAGTGTTGATACAGGATTAAGCTGCTGTTGTTTTTTTTTGCAAGTGAAAGATGAATTTTCTTTTAATGGTGATTTGTATAATATTTAAAGTTAATTGTTGGATTTAATGGAACTCGTTTATCGATCTTGTTTGTTGTTTTGAGGAAGAAGATAGAGTGAAAGGTTGAATTGTCGAGAGTAAGGAATAGAAAGTGAATTTTCTGGGCAGAGGAAATCGCCTTTTAATACACTTTGGGTTAAGTCAGATTTAAAAAAACCTAACAGCCGAAATACTTACTTACTTACTTATGGTGGCTCTACAGTGCAGGTCGGACCAAGGCTTCACCTAACAAACTTCTCCAGTCAGCTCGGTCCCTGGCTAACTGTCTCCAGTGACGCACGCCAAGTTGGTTCAGGTCCTCTACCACCTGTCTGCTGTCGCGGTCTTCCTCTTCTGCGACGTCTTTCCGGGTTGGATTCGAAGACTCTACGAGCCGGAGCATTATTTTCCATTCGCTCAACATGACCCAACCATCTAAGTCGTTGGACCTTTACTTTTCTGGCTAGGTCAGTGTCGCTGTACAGCTCGTACAGTTCTTGGTTGAATCTTCGTCTCTATTCTCCATTAATGCAGACAGGACCAAAAATCACTCGAAGAATTTTTCTCTCACAGCAGCCCAAAGCGTTTTCATCAGATGTTGTCATAGTCCATGTCTCTGCACCATACATGAGGACCGGGATGATGAGGTTTTGTAGAGTGTCACTTGCCTTCTAAGTCCAAAGAAGCAGCGATTGGCAAGAGTGATTCTTCGTTTGATTTCAGCGCTGGTGTTGTTGTCTGAGTTGATAGCGGATCCCAGGTAGACAAAGTCCTTAACTACCTCGAAGTTAAATCTGTCTATGTTGACGTTTGCTCCAAGATGTCGATGTTGGTTGTCCTTTCTTGTCGACAGCATTAACTTGGTCTTGCCCTCGTTAACCGCTAGACCATCTTCCTGGCCTCCGTCTCAAGGCTCACAAACGCTCCACTGACATCACGCTGTGTTCTTCCAACTATGTCAATGTCGTCTGCGTATCCTAGTAGCTCGACGGACTTTTGCAAGATTGTGCCTCTGGTGTTGACATTGGAGCTTTGCGCAATCTTTTCAAGAATGATGTTGAAGAAATCGCATGACAACGCATCGCCTTGTCTAAAACCTTTTTTGACATCAGAAGCGTCCGTTAGGTTTTTTCCGACAATGATGGAACAGCGTGAATTTTCCATTGTCATCTTACACAGACGGATGAGTTTTTCTGGGATGCCAAAACTAGACATTGCTCTATATAGTTGGTTTCTATAGACGCTGTTATACGCGGCCTTGAAATCGATGAAGAGGTGGTAGGTATCGATTTGAATTTCCTGGGTCTTCCCCAAGATCTGCCGTAGGGTGAATATTTGATCGATGGTGGACTTTCCGGGTCTGAAACCACATTGATAAGGACCTACCAGGTTGTTGACGAAGGCTTCAAACGTTCACACAGCACGACAGACAAGATCTTATAGACGACTACAGACTTATACCTCTGTAGTTGGTGCAGTTCAAGGGATCTCCTTTTTTGAGGATCGGGCATACGATGCTGAGGTTCCATTCATCGGGCATGCTTTCCTCCGACCAAATTTTGCAGATGAGCTGGTGCATGCTCCTAAGCCGAAATATAAGCAAAAAATGATTCCCTTGTATTTTCTGCTTTCAAGACATTCCCTCAGTTTCAAATCGCCACAACGCTCAATTTTCTTAGGCAGCCTATAGCAAATGATAATCGAAAATTAAAGGCCGAACCCTTCTATCAGTTCCTGGAACCCAAAAGTATTTGAGACGTCTGGTTGCCGAGTTATGATCTCAAACCCATTGTTCTTGGTTTCTGCCCCGGCTTCTAATAATCCCGTATGGGGAATTTCTTCCGATGCAGATGTCTCGGCAACCGGAATTTAGAATTGCACCAAGTTTTCATTTTTTTACTCTTATTGATCTGTTCTATCAAATATAACAAATGACCGACATCCATTTCTTCAAGTTTTTCATTAAGTCTCCGAATGGAGACATTTTTCCAATGCAGATATCTCGGCAAACGGAGCTCAGAATTGAGTCAAGTTTTAAGTTCTACAAAATACGTGTGGTTCATTTTAAGACCTCGTAGCCGAAATATAGGCAAAATATTCAACAGACTCATATTTTTTGGAGAACCTCTTCATAAACACTTGCCGGTAGAAAGTAGAGGTTGCTGGGAATTTAGAGATGACATGTAGTTATTGGAAGGAATTCAGTGTTAAAGTTTCATATTGAACCGATTTCCAGCTGAATTTGAAACATTCAAACATTTCCCTAAAAAGGATTTCTATTCCATTCAAATTGCTCTCAGTTCAAAGACTTTCAGAGGAAGATAAGCGACTCAACATTCCATTGAAATTGAATGTTAACACTAAAAAAACTACTTCTCGTACTGTTCAATTAAAATTTTCCAGAGGTCAATTTAACTTATTATCGGTAAACCAATTTGCAACCAATTTACACCATACCCACCGCATAACCATTATAACAAGCAATTTCTCTTTCTTTCTAGAGTAAACGTCATTCAAGGTAATTGCCGTGTAAACCCAAACATTATCAATTCTATTGAACCACACACCACACTCTCCTTCACATCAAAAAATAGCCATCGAGTGTCGTCTGTGTCTAGTCCAGTTCAGAGTCGTTCGTGTGCGTCCGTCTGTCAGTGGTGGGCACGTCAAGTGCAACCTGCTCTATTTCTATTAATTTTCTTTAACCATCGACCATCAACACAGTGCAATACAGTTGGCCAACTCCCAATTTGGATTAGTATCTGCAATTTTCTCCACTCCTTATCTGTAAGCGGTTGGTCGGTTAGCATTGAAAACACTTCTTTGGACGTGCGCAACTTTTCCATCCGGATTGTATTTGTTTTTTTTGCTTTTTAATAATTTTAATGTTAAAATTGCCGGCTAGTGAGGTGATTTCGTTGAGTGGCGGGTTGAAAATTGTTTGTGGAAGGTGTGTCAGTCATTTGCTTATAATTAGGTGAGAAATTCGAAGTCTCACATCGAGCACAAGCAACTCCAGCACTAAATTAGTGTAAAATAGATCAAAATATTTCGTCTGTTCTGTTGATGATAAAAAAGAAGAAAATTTAGTTTGAATTAGACCATGGAAGTACCAGTTCTTGCAAAACTTCCTCTTTCTCAAGTGTTTCCATTCCACGATTCTGGGCTACTGGGGCGTATGAGTGTTATTTTTTTTTACATCGTTTGCGTTTGTTCGAATGAATGATTCTTGATATCGTATGCTTAGTTCTTGTTGTCGGTTAACGTTTTTTAGTGAATGTCATCAAGACACCATTCCGTTTGTTTTCTCTACATTTTTTTTTTAACCGTTGCATGTGAATTACCAAACTAAACGGATGGCTTAAAATCATGCGATCATTAACTCTTGTCATTAGTCGTTAAGTCTTGTTAAGTCGAGAGTTTTGCAATGTTTTACAAACGCACATAAAATATTATGATTTTCTTTAATTGAAAAAAAAAAAATTGAGTTACAGTTATTGTGTCAAAATCATAAACATTGCATGGAAAGAGGATGGATGGATGGCGACAGGAAATCATCATTACAGTGACCTCGTTGAATAGAGTTTGGTTTGTGTTTTTATTGCATCGCAAGTAAATATTTAATTAAGGCTTTGTGCTCAATGCTAAGACAGATTTATTTCATTGCATTGAAGGTTTCGTGTTGCCTAAGATTTTGGAGCTTATGATGGTTGTAAATATCTGAAAAAGTGTTTTTAAGGTGATTTAATACTGAGTTCACCTTCAAGTTAATAATTTTAGATTTAAGTAGATGCAAGAGGTGTAGATACTTATAGTTTATTAGTTTTGCCAGTTGTTTTCTTGCATGGTATTTGATATGACAACAGTTCTCGAGTGACCACTGAACTTTAGAAAATGTGAAATTTGAGTTTAACTTAGGGATTAGAAGAAGCTAAAGACTAAAGCCAAAAAAATGGATTTTTGATCATAACTTGGTAGGCAAGTCGCGAGACAGTTTAGGTTTTCAGTGACTGATAGAGGATGAACAGCCTGTAGAGACCATCATGGGAACATCGTAGTAGAGGATATGGAAAGACCACTTTTCCAAGCTGTATAATGGCGATGACGACCAAAACTCCGTCAGCATTACAGAACCATTCAATTTGGATGCAGAAGGCCAACAATTCCACCCACCCGACATGGACGAAATGAAGTTAGTGATATCTCCACTTAAGTCGAACAAAGCCGCTGGAGCAGACGGGCTAGCCGCCGAACTGTACAAAGCAGCCGGAGATGATCTGGTTAGGAGCATGCACTAGCTCATCTGCAAAATTTGGTCGGAGAAAAGCATGCCCGATGAATGGAACCTCAGCATCGTATGCCCGATCCTCAAAAAAGGAGATCACTTGAACTGCACCAACTACCGAGGTATAAGTCTCCTTAACATCGCCTATAAGATCTTGTCTGCCGTGCTGTGTGAATGTTTGAAGCCCTTCGTCAACAACCTGGTAGGTCTTTATCAGTGGGGCTTCAGACCCGAAAGTCCGCCATCGATCAAATATTCACCCTGCGGCAGATCTTGGACCCAGGAACTTCAAATTGATACATACCACCTTTTCATCGATTTCAAGGCCGCGTATGACAGCGTCTATAGAGACCAACTATATAGAGCAATATCTAGTTTTGGCATCCCAGAAAAACTCAGCCGTCTGTGTAAGATGACAATGAAAAATTCACGCTGTTCCATCATGGTCGCGAAAAAACCTAACGGACGCTGTTGATGTCAAAAAAGGTTTTAGACAAGGCGATGCGTTGTCATGCGATTTCTTCAACATCATTCTTGAAAAGATTGTGCAAAGCTCCAATGTCAACACCAGAGGCACAATCTTTCAAAAGTCCGTCCAGCTACTAGGATACGCAGACGACATTGACATAGTTGGAAGAACACAGCGTGATGTCAGTGGAGCGTTTGTGAGCCTTGAGACGGAGGCCAGGAAGATGGGTCTAGCGGTTAACGAGGGCAAGACCATGTAAATGCTGTCGACAAGAAAGGACTACCAACATCGACGTCTTGGAGCAAACGTCAACCAGATTTAACTTCGAAGTAGTCAAGGACTTTGTCTACCTGGGATCCGCTATCAACTCAGACAACAACACCAGTGCTGAAATCAAACGAAGAATCACTCTTGCCAATCGCTGCTTCTTTGGACTAAGAAGGAAATTGAGTAGTAAAGTCCTCTCCCGAGCAACTAAAGTGACACTCTACAAAACTCTCATCATCGCGGTCCTCATGTATGGTGCAGAGACATGGACGATGACAACATCTGATGAAAAGACTTTGGGCTGCTTTGAGAGAAAAATTCTTCGAGTGATTTTTGGTCCTGTCTGCATTAATGGAGAATGGAGGCGAAGATTGAACCAAGAACTGTACGAGCTGTACAGCGACACTGACATAGCCAGAAAAGTAAAGGTCCAACGACTTAGATGGTTGGGTCATGTTGAGCGAATGGAAAATAATGCTCCGGCTCGTATAGTCTTCGAATCCAACCCGGAAAGACGTCGCAGAAGAGGAAGACCGCGACTCTGGTGTAGCACGCACGTGGAAGAGGACCTGAACCAACTTGGAGTGCGAAACTGGAGACAGTTAGCCAGGGTCCGACCTGGACTGTAGCGCCACCATAAGTAAGAAGTAAGATAGAGGATGAACAGACCTTTATTCTCATGCAAGATTTAGATACAACACAACCTTCAAAAATTGAGAGATCTGGCGATTTGAAATCACGAGAAATTTTCTGAAGACAGAAATCGCAAGAGATACATTTTTGACAATATTTTGGCTATCAGGCTTTCAAAAGACTTTTTACACATTTTAATGAATAGAGTTCGAGCAGACCTTTCTTTTAATGTGTCATTCGATATGTTTTGAAATAATTTTTTTTCTACCCAAAATTTTGGCAAGGGGTACTCCCACAATTTTTGATGAAAAACTTGAAGAAATTGATGTCGATCAATTGCTCATATTTGATAGAACAGACCAATAAGGGTAAAAACATGAAAACGTGACTCAATTCTGAGTTCCGGTAGCCGAGACATCTGCATCGGAAGAAATTCCCCATACGGGATTATTAGAAGCCGGGGACAGAAACCAAGAACAATGGGTTTGAGATCATAACTCGGCAACCAGACCTCGCAAATACTTTTGGGTTCCAGGAACTGATAGAAGGCGTTTCGACCTTTATTATTGACTATCATTTTCTTTAGGCTGCCTAAGAAAATTGGGTTTTAAGTTGAGGGAAATTCGATTGGTTTTAAATTGGCCTTCAATTCCATGCAAAAATTGATTTAAAGTCTTTAAATTCTCGTGCTTTTGTAGAGTCCAAGTCTACCATTAGGAACGATCTGTGTCCGGGTTTCGGAACCATGAAAACATCAACAAAATTTGAAAAGCCCATGAACGATATCAAATCTTCAAAAGCCTACAAGCAATTAAACCCTTTGCTCGGGGTAATGAACCAAAAGGTAGTTTCGTTACCGGTTGAATATATCATTAATGGAGAAAGTGTTTGTTTTTTCGAAAAAAGACACTCACATCCCCATTATTCAAGCAATTAATTGAATGCCGGTAGCTTGTCAGCCAAGATCTCTAAGCCCATCATTTTTGAGTCTCACAGTGCGTGAAGAGTAAAAAAAAACACAATTTTAAATACGATGTTTAGCTAATTGCCCAAATGATTGTAATTGTGCCGCATATAACCTGTGGGAGAAGGCATCCGTGTAGGTATATCATTTGCTGGCGGAAATGCTTACTGTTGCAGGCAGCACATACCAAAGTTGGATCTTCTCTGCTTTCTTGTTGTAATTATTTTGTTCGAACTACCGGCTTAAAGAAAACAAACGTTTCCCATAGTTTTCCCATAAAGTATCCAAAGCGTCTTCGTCTATATTACGTGACTATGAAACAAATTGCAAACTGATTCTGGAAATTAAGTCGATTGGAAGCCGTTGGCGGCATTCTGCTTAACATCGGTCGTCGTAGTCGCTCGTGATGATTAACTCTTATGCAAGAGAGCTTTTGTGAATGTATCTCACGGCGACGACGGTCGGTGGTAGTGCATCAAGCTGCAACATATTGTGCTTCCTTTCACTTTGCAATACATCAAAACTCTTTTTCTGGCAAATCAGTTCCACGTGATTGGATCGGAGTGCATCCTTTACGGTCGGTGAGCACTACTCTGCAAAATGTATCTCAAGCAACATTGTTTACACATTCGATGATTTTTGCCAAGTTAAGTAATTACCCAGTTTCTTCTGCTTAAGTTACATCATTAAACTGTCAGTTTTCTGACAAACAGATTGTGGCGCCAAGACAAACACAAATCTTCCAAATTGCCACTTAAGCTTGTGCCAAAAAAAAAGAAGTCATTCACGTAGGTCATGGTGCATATAATGCTCGATTCGTCGATCTTAACTCAGTATGACATAGACGAATGGGGCAGGCAATTATGCTTCATGCTTAGCCTCTTTTTTGTCGGTTATACAACAGACTTACAAAAAAAAATTGGTTTGATATTACATCAGCCTAATAGAGGTATGTCCGTGATGTCTCGTACTGTATATGTTGTTCGATAGAAGCACTCAACTCATAACTTATACGAGTGTCACTTCATTTTGGGGGCACACTTGTAATTTGACAATCAACGATTTTCGGTTGCATGTCACGCATTTGAATTTATATTTATTTTGACAAAAAGTGATTACTCACTTATGAAAAAGTTTGCGTGAATTCTGGTAATTGAGAATCTGTTTGATGGCGGGTGTATGGTGTGAACGTGAATGAGTCTTGCGGAATTGTTCGATTTAATTGTTACAACAGTTTTTTTCTTCGGGGGGCCTATGGGGAAGCCTTGAAAGGCTTGATTTTTTGTGATTGATTCAGTTTTATTAATTAAGTTTGTTTATTTTCTTTGGCGCGAAAAAAATGTATGAGAGCCTACTGCCTTGAAATGCGGTTAGATTGTATGAACTTGGCCAAAAATAATTATAACTTTTGTAGACTATAATTAACTCACTTTTCATTTCATTCTTCTGTTTGGATAAACGATCTTTTGTTTGCTTAAAATAATCCACTCAATAAAATGGAGAGTGCGTGAAAGAGGCCAAGGTTGGCTATAAGAACCATATGGAAGAAACGGTCAGTCGATTTCGATAACTTCTTCTTATTAATAAGATCCGATGGTATCTCAAAGATTAACTCAATTCTAAGCTCTGAATGCCGAGACATTGGAATCACAACAAATTCTGCAAAGGATATATTGAAGCTTTCTTGACATGTTATCGAGATGTGTTATCGATATAATGTTATCGAGATAATTGCTCGGTAACCAGGCCTCGAAATTAATGTTGGTTTTCAATGACAGATAGAAAGCGTTCAGGCCTTTGTGTTGACGTATTATTTGCAATAGGCAACCTGAGAAAATTGAGAGTGATTGTGATTTGAATTCATGAACAAAGGAAAAGAAGAGAACGCAGAAATCGATTGACTTTTTTTTTGCCTCAGACTTCTTTAAGGTGCGATTTGTTTCCAGATGACAGTGGATCTCTGTTCAAATTCCAACTGGCAACACAGAGATGAGGACATTGCAGAATGCATTGTACAACAAATTCTCCCATGTGTTCTGTGTGATGATGTAACTTTTTGTTCGATATTTTTTTTCTGAAAGAATAAAACCTTTCATCAGTGTTTTGATTTGTTCTTTGTTCGAGTCCAACCAAGCTTTCTGCTTGATCGATTTTTATTACAAAAGATTCCACAATCGAGATTAGAATAGTCAAGATTCTTCTAGTACAACATTTCGTAGTAATTTTTTGTTGTTGTTGTTGTTCTCTTATCGATTAGTAGCTGATGATGTTATTTTTTGTTTGCTGCAACTCTCATTGTCTTCGGAAGTTGTTGCAAGCAATTTGAATTAACATTACAACAGGTTAATTATTATGACGAGTTAAGGAACACACTTGTTGCAATATAATTTTTTTATGAGTCTGCAGAGGCGGACAGTCAGCACAGAGCCTCTTCGACATTGAGCCAAAGTAATTCTGTATACTTTTTTCTATTCATTTGTAAACATTGCATTGTGCGAGTTGTATACATTTGTCATTACACATTCATACTTTTATGTTCTCCACACCTTGATTGAGTGCTTGGTGGGATTGTTAATTTAAGGGCAGTTCTCACGGGGAAGGTGTTTATTGCTAGCTTTGATGTTAGATTGATGATAAAAGTGGCATACGATTGTTTGACATTAAAGAGGAGGATATCAATTTCTACTGAATGCTTTTTGTTAAACAAATTGTTGACATTGTATGTGTACAGATAGAATTGACAGAAATATGAGGAAATGGAACGAACTTTTGGGGGCGAATTGTTGAATAGCCTTCGTACTTGTGTGTCATGGTTTGATATCTGCGTTTGATTGGTTTATTGAACGTCTTCTTGAATATAGTGACGAGAATTCATTTTTAACATTCTCATAACCTACGCCAAAGTCCGCACAATGTTTTTTCTCCCTGGAATATATTCATTAGATATGTAAATCACCAATGCCAAGCCCTCATGTTATCATCCAACTGAATAATTCCACCTTAACCTCAAAACCCAGTTAACTTGTTTCAACTGTACTCTAAAGAAACATCTTGAGTACTTGTTTTTTTTTTTTCAAAACAAGTTGACAAAACCCTGGCCCTCTTTTGTAATCTTTCAAATATTTGTTCCCACAAAAAAAGCACACATACGCCACAGTAGACGGTCATTAGATCCAATTCACCGAATTTACTTTTCTAAAAAAAAAAAAAAACAAACAATTGTTTCCACTTACCCGACCAGCCTAAACCCATTGAACTTTGTCAATAACTAATCAAATTCGTCATGGCTGACCGGAAATGGGTTAGGCGGGCTCTCTCTCTCTGTCATTCATCGTACAAAATCTAATTTCAAAAAAACCCAAAACTCATAACAGTCATCATTTGGTTTGTGTTTAGTCATTTCAGAAAATGTCGGTGCTACGGACAATGATGTTGCTGGCGATCGGTGCAACGATGGCTATGGCCCAACGTCGACTCGCTTTACCAGATCCTCGAAGCTGTGCTAATCGTAAGGCTTGAAATTTGAAAGTCCTATAAAGTAATTGAGTTTTAAATTGGTTTTTGTTTTTTATTAAGGTGTTCGTCATGCAACATATCGCGATGCTCGAGGTGTGGCACACTCGTACTTCTTCAGCTGGGAGCATGCACCAACTCGAAGTCTCGAAGTCGATTGGCTCGATGCGCGTAACATTTGCCGTCGTCATTGTATGGATGCTGTGTCCCTGGAAACACCACAAGAAAACGAATTCATCAAACAGCGCATAGCTCGCGGCAATGTGCGTTACATTTGGACATCGGGACGCAAGTGCAATTTTGCTGGCTGTGATCGTCCCGACTTGCAGCCACCAAACGAGAACGGCTGGTTCTGGTCGGGTTCGGGAGCAAAGATCGGACCGACAAGTCAGCGAAATACCGGCGATTGGTCCAGCACTGGCGGCTACAATCAACCTCAACCGGATAATCGTGAAGCTGCCCAGGGTAATGACGAATCATGCTTGTCCATTTTGAATAACTTCTATAATGACGGTCTCAAGTGGCATGATGTTGCTTGCCATCATCTGAAGCCATTTGTCTGTGAAGACTCTGAGGAGCTGTTGAACTTTGTGCGCTCTCGTAATCCAGGAGTTCGTCTTTAAACAAAACAAGAAGTTGTTTGACAGATGGACGAGAGGAGTTAATTTATTTTATTTGAAACACCTGTGAGCGCAGCGCAAGGCTTTTGCTACTTTTTTGTATGATGGGTGCAGTATTGTGCGAAGGAATTTTATTGGGTGGGTGAATCGAGGCAATTTATATTATATATAAATTTGTAATCTTTTCTTTTCTCCTTTTATTTTGTTGAAAAAAAAAATGTAAGAAAATTAAATATGAATTTATAATAACAGTATTTATGGCAGAAAATTTAAAATATATTTTTTCTTTTTGGAATGTTTATTTTAAGTTCAGGCGTTTAATTCTCTTCTCACAATATAATGTTTATTCTTTTTATTCTAATTTAATAAAAAATAGATTTATGAAAATTGTCTTTCTTTTTTCATACTGTATATTGGATCACAACGAAAAAATTCTTGTATGAAACTCTAGACTGACTGAACGCTTCAAGGGCCTATGAATAATTTTCCGCTTGAAAAACTCATACTTGAGATTTTTCACTTTTCTTTTTTAAATTTAATGGAGTTGCTAAAGTAGGAAATAGCTGCTGGAAAATTAGATCCTACGGGAACTGCAACCAAACAAGCCTGATACCATCAGACATCTTATCCACAACCACCGATTACTGCATGCCTACCCTAAACACTTCATAGAAGTTTAGAGTCTTACTCCCGTCAAGAATAGACTGGAAGGAAGGGTATGTGACCAAAGACTTCGACACAATTATCTTCACGGATGGTTCGAAGATGGGATGCGGTGTCGGTGCAGGTGTCTTTTGTGGATCTCTTAAGATTTCAAAATCCTATAGACTTCCCGATTTTGCCAGTGTATTCCAGGCAGAATAGCGATAAGGGAAGCTTGTATATAGCCCTTAAAAATATCCGACAGAGCCAAAATGTAGCTATACTAACAGACAGTAAGGCAGCTATTAAAACATCCTCTAAATTGGTTTGAGCGTCACAGGGGCTATGAAGGAAATGAGAAGGCAGATGAGCTAGCTAGGCAAGGATCAGACTTTCACAACTCACTGGCAGTGAGAACATATGCTCGTCTGGAGTTGTGAGGGCTATATCCTGAACAAATACACATCAGAAGCAAATAATAGGTGGAATAGTTTAACGAGTTGCGTTATATCTAGGAAAATCTAGGCCACCTATTACAAACCAAAATCAATCAATTTAATTTGCCAAACCAAGGCATGATATAGCCAGGATCGTCGCTACCTGCACAGAGCATTGGCCTGTAGGGGAACATGCGGCAAAATTGGGTAAACCACATAACTCTTTCTGCCGTAGCACGTGAGAACCAGGACGAAAAAGAAACAGTCCCACACTTTCTATGCATTGTCCGACCTTGGCTAGAAAAAAAACACTCTTCTTAGGTAAACATTTTTTCAACCGGTATTGAGGAACTCTCAGAATTCAAGATCAAAGATTTGATCTCATACCTCAATAACACAAAGTGGCTTTAGCGCCCCCCCCCCCTATCCCTCCCTCAATAAATGGCACTATGAGATAATAGGCCGTAGGGTAGGAGAATAATACAACATTATATATAGGATTGTACGTGCGGAACATACATCATCCATAACCCATTTGTAAAACTATTAAGAATCTCAAGAGGACTGGTATCAAAACGGCGCAGTCAGCGCTAATTATGTGCTACGCGTAGGTAGGAAAGCCATTTCTACCTGTTAAAAGGTATAAAATAAGAGCCTTGAACAAAACGATTTTCCAGCTTACAGACAACACAGATAGACAAAAAAAAAAAAGGATTGAAACGTTTTGGCACATTTTTTACACGCTAAAAAAACATTGAATTTCAGTAGCAATTCTTCTTGGTTGTAAGAAAAAGACACATTAGGTTACCTCAGTAATTGGAATTTCAATAAAACGCTTTGCTCAGTAACTCAGTATTAAACTTAGTTTCTTATACTGGAATCAAATACCAAAACCTTTCAAAGGAAAAAAAAAGCGCCATCACCTGACTTCTAGGTAAAAAGCATGTTTTCACCATAGAAACGAATGCAAAACAAATGCTCTATGATAGGTCTCAAGATGGTGCCACACTATATTTACTCCAAAAGGTTTTGACATTTGATAATACTAGCCAAGACTGTACCTATACAAAACACAACGAAAAACTCCCGCGTCGTATTGCCGAAACTTTATACTCAGCATATTTCTAAGTTCAATTACTAGCCGCGTTTTTTTCACCCCTCAGTAGCCAGCACAGTAATCAAGTGCGAATAAAACGCTCCAACTCACTTTATCTGTCAAATTCAATTTATATGGCAATAGTTACACAAAAAGTAAAAAAAAATTACCAAAGGGTTGCGTCTCGGATAAGGAAAATAGCAAATACTTCAACCTATAAGCAAATCATTAGCTTCGCTTAGCAAATAATGCTTCTTAACACCATTAGCGCTGCCTTCATTTCAATAATTGAAAGCGCTATCGCCGGCACCACTGTCATTTTTTACTCGCCTTTTTATCGACTGCAATCCAGATTGTTGTTGTTTGCCAAGGAACATTTTTTTTGCTAGCTACTGAGTAGTGAAAAAACAGGACTACTAACTTACTTTTACTCAGTATTCGTTTGTTGAGTTTAAAATTCCCAATAAACCATGGCTTATAATTGCTTAAGTCAACTTAAGCTAATGTAAAAAAAAACGGACGAAAATGTACGTATATAAGTTAGCAAAAGTAGTAGGCTTGGCCCTCTTAAATTCGAATGAAACCGCTCAAGTAAAATTTGAACGAAGCTTTAACAAACGTAGCTTAACAACATTATGGTTTTTTTCATAGGGTTCGCGTGTATTCGCTGATTCCCTTAAGCGTTCTTAAAATAAATAGAGTGGCGGGACAGCTTTTGAAGAGCCAAGGCCTAAGTGGCTCTCTCTCATCAACAATTCTCTGGGTGCGTGTGAAGAATTGAAGGGACCTACAATTTAACGCAGATTCCGAACGGCAAAGTTGAGAAGCACTTTTTCATGACAGATTGATACTCTTGGAAGTTTTGTCAGTTCTCCGCAAGAGGCCCTTCTGCACCTAACCACTAAGCCACGGACACACGTGCTTGCGTGGGCAAAATTGCAATAAAGTTGAGCCTTAAGGCTCATTTGCTCATTGCTTAAGTGAATCTGACATGAAAAAGAGAAGGTCAAGCCTATTTCTCTTTTACTCACTTAAGGAAATTTTCATCATATTCATTTCATATTAGCTTAATTAAGTTCACTTAAGCAATTATAGCTTGGCCTTAAGTATTAAAAGCGTTGATGGTTTAACTCTCTTCACATGAGCACGAATAACGAAACGACAAACGAGTGAACGAATATTCGTCAGTAAATAATACGCGCTGAAATTTTTTTTAGTGTGTGAGAGTGTGGATAATGTGGAACGCGAATAGAGTTGGCTTGGCAGTTCGAATCAACAAGATTTCTTTTCACGGCGAATAAATTTGTTTTCTTAAATTAATAAGCATTTGATATTTATAAGTAAATGTATCCTTTGTTGGGAATTTGTTAGGACATCACTTATTCTCTTTCATTCGTCGTTCGTTGGTCGTGCTCATGTGAATAGTCCTTTAGACAAACTATTCTTCTTCTTGTTTTAATACTCTACCCAGAAATTTAAACAACACGTTTTATTTTTAAAAACATTTATCATTTATCATTATCATCGTCATCTATAATTATAAATCCGTATATAAAGTTGATATCCACTGTTCATTTTTCTCATCTAGTAAACATTATTATTATTATTATTATTTGTTTGATTATTATTTTAGTTAATATTAGGTGTACATTTTGTATGCCAACTGCACATTAATTATATTTTCTTTGAAACAAAAAGAAGACAAGATAAACTAAGCAACATTCATAGCTTTAAAAAGACACTAATCAATATTTCGAATATTTTTGTTTTTTTTTTTATAGAATTATTTATGGTTTGGTAAATAATTTATTATTTTGAATTTGTACGTTTATTCATATTTTTGAAATGAGTAATTTATTATTAAAAAAAAAAAAAACTAAGGAAGGATTTCTTTTAGAAATTTTATTATTATTTAAAAAAAAAAGCATAACTCTAAATACAATAAAAACAAAAAAATATACATTCGAGCAAAAAATAAACAAAACTTATTAAAAATAATTTTACAAAATTTACATTTTCTTTAAATGTAGTTTCTTAAATGACTAGAGAAGTTTTTATTAAATAAAATATCATAAACTAATTTATAGGAAGCAACAACAAGAAAAAAAATTGTTCATATCAAGAAATATAGAAAATTCGTTTTGGTTTTGTATTTAAGTTTATTTAAATGGACCACAGATAGAAAATTTTAAACACACTTTTCAGTTGTGCATGCATAGCCATTAATTTTAAATTTTAAGGCCCGGTGCACACACGCGATTTTTTTGTCGCGGCGATATCGCAGCGATATCGCAACTATTCAGTGCACACTTGCGACATTTAACTGCAGGTTTCAATCTTTAGATTGTGGTTGTCTTTTAACAGTGGAGGTTTACAGGAAGAAAAGAATTATTTTCGCGTACCTCGTGCATAAAAGTTATGTTCTTAATAAAATAAAACGACGTCACTAACGTTAATGACCGTCGGCTAACAAAAGGACTATATTATTTATCGTTTCAAAATATGAGACAAAATCTTGAAAATTTTTTTGACTATTTTCGAATGAGTGTAAGATCTTTCGATGAGTTGGCGGTTAAAGTTTCTCCAAAAATCAAAATCCAATAAAAAGAAACCAGGAGGGTCATTCCGTATCTCGATATCGTCAAAACGATATCGTTTCGACGATCGACTCGCTTCACGTAACTCTGAAAATCACTATCGTCCAGACGATATCGTTTTTTCAGATCGACATTTGCTTTCCGTCAAGACGATATCGTCGAAACGATAGAATTTGAACGACAGCTAAGTAGGTATCGTTTTTCATACATTTGAAGGTTAAATCAAAATAGCAAACTTGTAAACGACTGTAAATTGAAATATAGCATCTCACTGTAATTAATCTGTCAAATTTGTTTTGTGTTTTATTAAAGTGCATCGAAATGTTTCGAAGAATCAATTTACTTGTTTTGTTGGAAAATCAAAATAATGAGAATGCTAAAAAGCAACAAATCATAAAAATGCGAAGACAACTAAGGGATAAATCGAACTCATTTCATCTTCCAAACCAAATGTAAGTAACAATGATTTATTTGATTACAATAGACTTTGTTTACGTAAAACTATCATAGATTCGTTCAAAGCTTTCGAGTTTCCATGGTAGCATTTGCCTTTATCTTGGAAACATTAAACATATCGCATGGTAACCGGGTCACAAATATTCCTCCAGTAATTAGACTGGCAGTAACGCTCTTGACCTTAGGAGGTGGCTGATGGCTGACAGGGAATGATTTTTTTCAAATTGTCTTTTTTGACAAGCCGATGACATTTCATTCACAGATTGAGAGTTTAAGTAGCTCTCAAAATGTAGAGGCAAAAAAAAACGATGGACAAGACGATGACGATCAACTTACGTGAAGCAAATTTGAGACGATATCGTCGACGACAATCGTTTGGACGATAGTCGTTTTCAAAGTTATGGAATGACCCTCCAGTATCAAAATCATCCCTTCATCGATTTTTTGTCGCTGCGCCATCGCTGCGATATCGCAGAAGCTTTTGTGATATTTTACTGTAGAAATGTCGCTGCGATATCGCAAGTGTGTGGGCACCACTCCATTTGATTGTGAGTACCGATGTCGCAAAAGCGATATCGCCGCGACAAAAAAATCGCGTGTGTGCACCGGGCCTATAGAAAACAAAAAAGAAAATATATATATATAGAGGTAAAGGTACACATTATTCGGAAATAGAAAATTGAAGTTTTATTACGTTTGTCAACAACTAATTACTAACTTTGTGTGTCAAACTGTAACTATATTGTTTAGGTTCATATAAAAAAGTCCTACAATATCTACGTACATATTTTATCTTTGTTAAATGTATTTTTAATAAAAAACAAATAAACAGTTTACACAAAAAATTGATTCGAGAAGTAAATTGATGTATGCAAGTTAAAAATAGAAAGGACAACAGAAGTACACTGCTTTTGATAGTTGAACTTTTGAAAAACTCAGTTTTGATTAGCTCAAACCATAACCTAAAACTTAGCCTCAAAAGTTCATTCTAATTATTGTTGACAATTTTTTTTTTTTTTCAAAATGTATTGGAATATAACACTAGAATAGGTTTACTTAATTGTGATTATTTCCTTGCTCCCAATCCATGGTTCTATAAATTTCATTTAATCTACGATATAAATTAATACATTTACGATATTCAGAGTTAACATCGGGATGAACATTGATATAGTTTTTTTTTTTTTTTTGTGCTTTTTTTAACTGGCAGAGTTGTTGGATGTCCCACATTATCTTATTTCAATCGCTGAAAACCGAAAACCTATAAAAACAAAACAATCATCAATCGTGCCACACAAATACAAAATATACTTTAAACATGCCAGTTAAAGTGATCTATTTGGGACAAAGACAAAATGAACAATACAAAAGGGATGGGGTTAGTATTTTTTAAATGGTTATGGCGTATTTGTGCTAATTATAATTTTAACTATGTGATTTACTCTCATGGTTAATCTACTCTCTCTCTCTTATATACTGCCTCTCTCACAAGATACCGATTAGTTTTTTTTTTTTATTAAATTGTTATTCTAAGCAGTACTTGAGTTATTTGCAGCGCCACTGATTGCATTGAATAAAGCCATGCTATTGCGATTCTGTGTGCTATTACAGCTCTCGTCCAGCGGAGCAAAAGGCTCATCGAGTAGCTCACTTAATGCGGTGCAGAGTTTCTGATAGTTGTCCTTGAGAGCGGAATGGTATTCAATTTGATCGCTGGATATCATGCGAGCATTCAATTGGAGGGCTGTGTTGCACACGCTTATGAAGTCCCTGAAACAAAAAAACACACAAATAAAACGGTTTCTCTCCCTGAACTCATACTTTTTACCTGAAAACATCTTTCAAATCTTCGACTCTGTCAATTTGGTAGTTATCGGAAATCTTTGGATCCAAGAATGCTGACGCATAAGCCAATGGACCAGCATTGACTGTTACCGCAACGCTTCCCTGCAGTCGCAGTTGAAGTTTCTTCACATCGGCAGGTGGAAGAATGACCTCTTCCAATTCGGAGACTTTGGTTTGCATCTCATCGATGGCCACCTCGATGGGACTGAGTTCGATAACTTGATGGTCTTTGATGGGGATTCTCTTGAGCACATAAGGGAATGAGTATGCAGCTGAAAAAAAGAAGAGAAGGAAATGAGAATTTGAAGAATTTTGTGCATCTAGTTGTTTCTTACTCGTCACGATGGTTTTTCTCTTCCATTGATCTTCAACATTGCCACGGGCACCGCCAGTTTTTGTAAAAGGCGTTTCATACATGAACGTATCGACATCGTGATTTTGTTCGAATTCATTCAAGCGATTGTCCAGTTCGTCCTTGCAGAAGTAGGGGATGACGTGGGTGACTTGCACGTAGGCTAGTTTGGGATCTAATCCATTGACATCGACCTAAAAACAAAAAAAATATATAAGATTCTGAAGAACAAATAGCGAATAAGAAAAAAAAAAAAAAAAGTCGCCCCCGGGTGGGCTCGAACCACCAACCTTTCGGTTAACAGCCGAACGCGCTAGCCAATTGCGCCACGGAGGCACTTGATTTAGGTCGAGAAAATTACATATTTATACTTTTCAAGTTCTTGTGAGACTTGGGGGGCGATTTTACGATTTTTTTTTTCAGACTAGAATCTTACCGGTGACGAATCCATAATCATTTTGACAACTTCCGCTCCAAATTTATCCTTGTACTGTTTATAGAGTCTATCGGAAATTTCACTCAGAGACGTCAGTTTTGGTTCCTTGTAGACGAACTCTACAGCATGGTCTTCTTCGAAGTACATCTATGAAGACAAGAACGAATTAATTGAGAAATCAACATGAATCCTGGAAAATAGAAGCAAGCGAACACATGTCAAGTCAACAACTCTTACCTGTCCATAGAACACCACTCTGTAGAACCGTCCCAGCATCCTCTTCCCAGATCGATTCACTTCCACCACTTTGTTGTACGACTGTGTCAGATGTTCATACGAATGTGCCAGCGCCACATAATCCCGACGCTTCTCATAAATTGGCAAAATCAATTTATACAATGGCCCCAGACACTCAAAACGCTCAGCTCGATCCAAATAATCAGCACACTCCTTCAACTGGTCCAGTATCATTTGTTCAGTGTATTGAGAGTCCTGAGCTCCTGAATCCAATTTCAGTCCTTTCTCGTCACGAGGAATATTCCTTGAAATTGCAGTGAATGCTGCAGCACCCCAATTCATGGTTCCACTGCCTTTGAGCTTCAAATACTCCGACATGAGAGCGGCAATGTGCAAGTGACAGCAAGCTGCTTCGGAAATGTTTCCGTTTTGCTCATGATTCCGGGCCATGGTGATGAGCCAAGTATGTCGGAGTTCGGGAGTAGATGCGTAGGAATTCGCCAGAGATAATTGCAGTTCCAGCAATCGTTCGGGATCCATGTGGTGGGCTTGCATCTGTGCTGTAGCCATCAAAACTGTTCGAACTCGTCTTGTGAGGTCTTTAACCTCGACTGGGAAGCCGGTTCCCTTCATGGCTTTGTCACTATTCGCGTAGCTGTTGATGAGCGACAGAGACTCTTGGAATCTCGCGTTATTCAGTCCGATTACGTTGCCAATCATTTGAGACACAGAAATTATGACTTGAAGATGGACCCTCGTCAGGCCTTTCCTTCCGCTGAATTCGAAATTGCTTCGCATAAGCAGGTAGAGCACAGCGCAGGATTCATGTCGAATGGTCACCAATCGACTATCACAAGCCTTCAGGAGCTCATAGACCATCTGTCCACAGAGAAGAGCATTTCCTTTGAACAACGCTGGAGAAAAGTTGTTTATGAACGCTCGCAACGCAGCGAAAACGTGCTTGGATAGATTCTCAGACTGACCCAGCTGCAGATAGCGCAGGTAAACTCTCGCCAACTTTGGCAACACACAACTCTCATTGAGCTTATCCCGGAACTGAATCGAATACAATCCCATGCAGTCCAGGATGATCATGCCAACTTCTGTGGCAAAATTTGACTCGTACAAAGCCAATTGATTGCGCACCGTCTCCTCGACGAGATTCTCTCGATTTTGTGTGAGATTCAGAGTGCCCGTTTCATGGGCATTGCCATTCTCCATATTCGGAGGTGCCATGCGAGCTGGCAATGTGTTGGCCTTAGCCAGGCGACTGCTCTTGCCCACTTCTTCATTTAAAACAAGATTTTTCTTTCCCACATAGCGAAAGTGGACTAGACACAGATCAAGGATGGTGAGGAATGCAATAATTTCTGACTCTGTGCAATTCTGCCACCATCCAATCATCTGATCCTGGGCCAGGTGCTTTATGACAAAGAGAAACGCAGTGAGCAAATCTTTGGTTTCCATTGTTGAGAATTTATCGCTTCGCGTCATCGGTTGGGTGACACTAATCGAACGGTTATGGCCATTCCGGAGCGCCACATCGTTCTCGTTGTGGATGTGAGTGGTGTCGTTCGATCCGGACTCGGAGTTCAATGAGTTGAGGGAAGTCTCAGAGTTACCGTTGGTGATTATTTGTCCTGCTATGGCTGCGAGATAGTTTGAATCTTTGATGTTCATCGAACCACGCATTGGATTTGGGTGTTCGATGTGCAGTGTCATTCGGTTGCGGGCGCGAGGTGTACTTGCCGAAGAGGTGACTCCGAGGTCCTTCGAGAACACATAACTGCTGCTCGATGAGATTCGCTGAGTGAACGAGCCACTTTCGCCTCCAAATGGCTGTTTTTGGCCATTCTCCTCCATGAGATCGGGAATTCTATTCAAATGTTCCAAGACAATGCCTAACCAAGGGACGTACAACAAAGCGATTCTTCCTAACTGCCCCTTGTTCTGGTACCTGTCGTCCAGTTCATGCTTGGCCAGGAGATTCTTGAATATACCCAAAGCATGACGCCGTACATTGGCCATCTCGTTTAGGCTGCTCTTCACCTCCTGCAACATCAACCCTGAAAGGAAGTGCTGCCGGCAAAAATCTTCCGACAATGTGAAATGATGCATCATCTCCGGTGGGCGATTCTTTGGATTCAAGAGGAATGGCAGATTCAAGGGAACAAAATGTTCATGTTGGCAGATTTCCTGCAGAAAATTGAACTTGAATTCCTGCAGCGTGCGAGAATCACCCGGAGCAAAGCTCTCCATATAAAACCGAATCAGCTTAAAGACAAATCCTCGATCCATGTAAGTCAGACAACGTTTGACAAACACCGACAGCGATTTATTCAAGTACTGGGTCTCAATTGGCAGGTCCTTGTACCTGGCAATCAAATACGGAACCAACACCTGAATCAGGGACTCAATCCTGGCCGGAAACTCTTTGGGAAATCTCTCATTCCGATGCATTCGTATCCTCCCGGTGTCCAACAAATGCTGAGCCATGCTCTTGATCACAATCTCAAAGAAAATTCCCGAATACTTCATAAACTTGTTGACAATCAAAAAGTCAGTATTGTTGGGATGCAAAATCGCCGGCAAATGGCGACACAATTCACCATGAACTGTTCTCGTTTGGCTGCCTAACCCCTTCTGACTGAAATTCGGGGCGTAGAAAACATACTTCACATAGGAAGCTAGCAGTTCCTTGCGTCCAGCTTCTTCGATGACCATGTGGATTATGTTGGTAAGGAGGCGAATGACATTGAGACCAATCTCCTCGCTGGTTGTGTTCACGAGCAGAGTAAACAGTTCATTGAGAACCGTTGGCAGGAATGTTATGAGTGAGGTTATGTGAATGGCATGTGCAGCTTTGAGGATTTTACATGTTTCCGATTCAGCTGGAATGGCAGAGATTTTTCCACTTTCGAGGAGTTTCTCGGCATGCGCGAAGAAATTGTGCAAATGTTGATCGGCTGTGAGGACGGTGGAGTCCAGTCGGAATGTAACGGTGAACAGAGGGCGCTGATTGTCGATCCACTGGATTTCTGGTCCACAATTCTGCTAAAAAGGATAGGAGTATGGAAAGAGAAAATATTGTTTTAGCAATTTCTTTATTTTTTAAAATGAGGTGTTTGCAGTTTTTTTTTCATTGAAAATAAAATTAAAAGCAATTCTGTTGTTTTTGTTCTGGAAAATATCTTTAGCTCCCATTTGTGCGATAAAATTCTTTCATGAGAGAAATGAATCAATGGGAGAATTGCTTAAGTAAATAAATAACGTGTACTTATTGGCAATTAAGAGAGAATTTAATATGACTCCGTGGCGCAACGGTAGCGCGTCTGACTCCAGATCAGAAGGTTGCGTGTTCAAATCACGTCGGGGTCAAATATTTTTTTTTTTTTGGAAATTGTGTTGGAAGGAGAATTATTGTTCTGAACATGTTTGAATATTTCCTGTCAATTGGCAAATACGGAAATGCCTATTGGACACTCAAAAAACATTTGTTTGGCACCAAATTTTGAGGGAATGGTCGGGTAGTGACGTAGATGGGTTTTAAGTATATTTTGTACAATATCGACCAAGCCGTTCATGAGATATGGCCAGGGTAGCGGGTAGTGGGAGAGCGGGGTACAAAAGTTTAGGTCTGCATGAACGAAGTCTGTATAAATTATTGAAACAGTCGAACACCTTTGCGTCATCATCATAGTCCAAGAGACGGCTGCTCAGTCCCGAAAACGAAATTTGAAAAATCCATTTCTTGGTGTCTGGGATAACTCTAAGCCGCCGACTTGCCTGATTTTATGTGGTGCGATATCATAGTAATTTAACTAATGAAAATGCAAAACTCGACAAAAATATGTTGCATAAACGTCCCGGGATAAAACTTACAGTTTTGGAAAGCTTTTTAACTGCCCATTCCAAAAACATGGACTTGCCACCCCGTATTTGGTGCAAAGAGCGTGGCAAGTCGCTTTGAATGACGTGATATTCGTGGAAAAATATGTCACATCGCGTCCCGACTTTGTTTTAAGCTAATGGCGTGAACTTGCCAGCGCTAATCTGGTGCAAATCTAATCTTGCCAGCATTCAACAGCTAGAATCAACTCGAGAAAAACGGAATAATAATCCAAATAATTCAATTACTGTACTTGTTTTTAACCCACAATGAGTGTGCACTAAAACAAATCTAGCACCAAAACCCTTCCTCTGTTCCATCTATTCCCCTATTGCAAGTTTAGAAAAAATAGAAAATTTTACCTTCATTGAATAAATCAGTTCGTTTTATTAACAATAATTAACTTCAATAAGAAAACATTTGTAACTCTCATCGTCTAATCCGAGTCAGAATCATCACTACTCACTAGACGAAATAACAACATCAGAGTCATCATTATTTAAATTGTCATCTTCTGCAATGCATATGACATCTTCAACATAGAGAGGTGTTGACTTGCCGACAAACCAGCGTTTAACGGGATGAATTCAAGTAATTATATAGATGAGGGATTAGATTGTTGCTTCTGGTGGATCGATTGAATGAAAGTCTGCTTATATAAATAAGATGGCATCCTAAGTTGAATAAGTTTATGTAAAAATAAGCAGTTTCTTGCATCGAAGTATTGCTGTAAAGTGCAACCTAAGAGTTTCTTAGCAAAGTCAGAAACATGGTCGTGTCTTCGAAGCCCATAGACATATCTAACAGCATCATTGATGGCGACTTGAAGTTTCTGTTTTGATAGTGAGTCAAGGGCACTATAAACAATTTCAACGTAACAAATGAATGGTATAATTAAGGAAACTACCAGTTTTCGTCGAGTTTCAACAGGAATATAGTAAGCTGAGGGCCATTATTTACGCAAACACCCGTAAATGCGACCAATGATTGCATTGGTGTGTTTATACCCAGATAAAGAACGGTCTATAACAAACCCGAGGCTAGTACAATGCTCAACCACTTTAATTTTGTCATCTCGCAGCCTTATGTCCGGAATGATGGAGAGATCAAACTTTTTCTTGGATATAGGAACGATTTGTGATTTAGCCGGGTTCAAGAGTAGCCCATTGGCAATAGACCAAGCGTTTATTTGCCGTAGATCTTCATTCATGGAGAGTGAAAGTTCATCCAGCTGATTTAAGGGCTTTGATAGATGGAGTTGAACATCATCCGCATATAGATGGACCGAGGCATGTGAACGGCAAGACGGCAGATCATTGATAAACAGGCAGAAAAGTATTGGTCCGAGAACAGATCCCTATATGGTACTCCTTGTACAACGGGTTTAGAAAGTGAGTGAGAAAACACTTTCTGCGATCTACCAGACAGATAATCAGCAAGGAGTTTGCATGCCCGTTCACCAAAACCAAAGAAGCATTGCAGTTTGCGCTGTAAAATATTATGGTTTACTTTATCAAAGGCCTTGGAAAAATCGAGCAGGCACAGAAGATTTAAATAACCCTTATCATAGCCCACCCTGATGTCCTCGAAAAGATTCACCATAGCAGTTGAGCAGCTATTGTTAGCCAGATTTCTCCATCCTCACCTATAGAGTCAGACTTTATGTTTATTTAGAAAAAAAAGAACAATTGTCTCGAAGCTGAAAGCGTCATCATCGGCTGTAATATAAATTTCGACTGTGCGAAATCTACCGGGTCAGCTAGTATGATTTAGATGTACAAATGTACAATATGGTCACTCTTTATCTTCACGAGTTGATAACTGTAAGTTGCGTTGGAATGTACTTATCCTACTCGAATTGATGAATAATGACTACCAAATGACCATCCACTTACTGCACGTCTGTAGGAGCCATCTAAGTCAATCAATATTGCTTTGTGGAGTTCATTCCCCCAGCATCATCATTAGCGATGGAATTCACTTTGATTAAAGCAAAACAAAGAAAAAAACAATAACATAAACAATAACATCAACGTCACCCACTGAAAAAGAAAAACGTGCCAATATGCTAAAAAAGTCTATCTCCCTCCCATGGAACTATGTCAATTGATATTTATAGACACTCGCCATCGCCATATGGAATTGATTTTTCTTTTTGAAATTTTCAAACTGCAGCAAAACAAAACAAAAAGAAAAACCAAAAAAAAACACTTACCCCCTTGCCAAGACCAAGTGGCTGAATGGACAAATAGCCACTGGGTAGCGAGGCAGCCACCGGCAATATTTGTTCTTCCAAATTAATTTTTCCCTTATTCAGCAGCGGCAGCCAGGCATAGCCAACTGGCGTTTCGAATGATGCATTCGTATCGCGTTTCTTCGACAGATTACAGGAAACGTGCAGGAATGAGAAGAGCAAATGATGCTGATTTGTTAGATTCAATGGCAGGCGCAATTTAATCTCCTCATACCATGTCGGTGTCGTACTGTGATGCAGTACCGGACTGGCGATTTGAGAAACAAACAAATCTTGCCCTGGGCGTCCATAGATGCACTTGAAAAGGAAAAAAAAAAACAGAAATCGTAATTGAGATTAAGAGTTGTTGTAATGAGGATTTACTTTAAGTGCTTTCGAGTCATCTCCATCGGTTTCGCGGACTTCGATAATCACCGTTATATTGCGAGCTCGCGAAAACACTTTCTGACTATCGAACGAAAGTCCAATTGGATAGACAAAGAAGTGATTCACGAATGTTGTGAAGGGGTTTATATCACGTTCGGAGGTGCTTTGGAATTCTGAGAGTTCCAGTGTTGGTTCGACAACTGGGGGCATAGGAAATGGCTTCAATGGCGCCAGAGTTGTCGTCAATGAATCTGCAAAAAAAAGGAAATCAAATGATTTCGATTGTTTTCAATAAAACGATTGATTTGTCTCACTATTTGGCAGTTCCGATATTCCTTCGATATCGATCTTAATACATCCGGGTATCACAGTTAGTTTACTAAATTTATCCGGCTTCCGGTACTCGGCCAGAAGTCGTAGCAACTCCTCGTCCTTCAATCGATTGGCATCTTGTCGATATATCGCTGGGAATTCGATTGTTGTGTCCAGTTCGCTGCTGTAGAGTCGGAACAGAGGTCTGGCGGCCCATGCGAATGGCATGCGATAGTGGCCGATCTTCTGTGAGTATGATCTCACTGATTTGTGCAGTTTGAGACCGGCTTTGGGATCCTTGGCAGCCTTGAGATATGGTTCTGTGGATTGATTGATGCCACCCTGGAGGATTTTCTCGATTTTGACGACCAGAAAAACATCGGGATGAGGAGCGGTCACACTCAAGATCGCCTGCTTTGGATAGCTGAGCCAGTCTTCGGGTAGTTTGGCGAGTTCGGCTGGCAGTTCGATGCCATTCATGGCATTCTTCGGTCCACCATTCATCTCGGTTTTCGGAGCACAACAATGACTTGGCAGCATATCCCGGACAGCTTTCGAATTGATGTCGAAATAGAAGGTTTCAGTCAGTTTTCGTCCGGCCTTGGCATCGTACAGGGCCAGACTCGTTATGTAGGGTTCGACTTGGCACAGGGACTCCTTCTCGCCTTCAGTGGCATTCTGCAGACGGAATTTCAGACTCTTACAAGTGACCAGTATCCGCTGGCCGAATTGCTCACGATATTGGTCGACATTTTCACTGATGGTTGCTCTATTGGGGGATTGATAGCAAGCAAAGAGCCGTCGTCGGTTTTCTCGGCGAGCTTGTGCAATCGAAATGTCAGTCTCACGGCCGTACTTAATTAGTTGAGGATTCATACTCTGATCGAGACCTTTGAGTGTTCCGAACATCATGGTGCTCGGACTGGGTGGAGGAGCTCGCTCCAGACTCGAGACTCGTTTGTCCTCTTGATTTTGTTCTGTTGCAGCACCGATGACAGTTTACACAGCCAGTCTTTGAAGTCTTCGTCATTCTCGGCGGCTAGTGTGAAGGATTTGTGGCCAGCTGTCATGCGGAGTTCGAAGCATAAACGACTTCGTTTGGGGTTCTAACGAAATCGCAGTTTTAAGTAAGACAGAAATGGATATTCGAAATGAACTGTTACCTGAACAACTTCGGTACAAAAGTCCATGACGATGGTTGCTTTAGCCTCACCCTGTCGTTCGTCTTTGTGCAGTTCCAGAATGTAGGTTCCATCAACTTCCTGGCGCAGGTAGCAGTATCTCCGTTTGAAGGACTTCGATCCAATGTTGGCAAACATTCGTTCGGAACTTGTGTCGGGACCTTTCAACAGATAACCCTGTTTGGTTATGGAATCAGCCTGTGACCTTGTCATTTGTTCGTCAATGCGATCCTGATCGGCGTCGATTTCATAGAGTTCCTCTTTCAGTTGTTCCGCGGGAATGATTCTACAACAAAAACGAAACAAATCATTGCTTGTTTGACTGTCAAAAAATGCATTCAACTTACTTTGGAAGATCATGGCAAGTCCCACCATAAGCGCTGTACTTATAATGAACCAAATGATTGTTCGTCTGATACGTATAGAGCGCCTGTCGCGTCAACAAAGTCCCACATTCCATGGGCGATGATGGCCTCTGGCTTATCGTTCCAGTGCTTGTCTTCAAAGTCGACGTCGATGAAGACGATGACGATGAAGTCGCCGACAATGGTGATGTAATTGAACCCAACGACCCATTCGGCGAGGACGACGACGATTGTGAATTTTGTCGAGAGAGATTACCATTGCCATTCTGTTGCTGCTGAAGCGACGTAATGCTCCCATTTCTGCCATTCGGCTGCGACGATGACACGTTATTGTTGTGCGTGATTATTGTTGTATTTGGCGGTGCAGTAAATTTTGGTATTGTACTGGAAATTGTGCGAAATTTACGTGGCAGAACAACTTCCTGTTTAACAATTAGATGCGAAGATTAAAAACAACAATAAGAGATGAGAGGGAAAAGGTAAATTAAATTAATTAAAAACAGGCAGAATTGCGTGACATGAAGGTTGGGGTTTGAGTTTGGCTCGAACTGTTGCAAATGGAAAAGTGTGTCATTTCAATCTGGATGTTGTGACTGTTATCAATTTAATTTTAATCTCGGTGATTTTTTCGTTTGTCCGTTACGTGTTACATGGAATCATGTGAGCTTGATATATGGGATTTTTTTCGGACTGGGATAATAATGGGTTTGATTACAGTCCACACATCGTTGAATGTGGATAAGCGACTAGAGTTAAGCAATTTAAGTGAGTAATGTAAACTGCGTCGTACAGAGGATGACAAAATACTTTTTAAAATAGGAACAACATATTTGTTTCAATTTCAAACAAACACATTTATGATTGAAACCAATTCTTCATTAGTTTTTTTCTTTCTCAACCAAACTTACCGAAACGTCATCTGTTGGATACATCAATAGCTCTCGATGGGGATCATTTTGAATGAGTGTTTTGTTTTTGGAAATGAAACCTTCAAAATCAATCGGTTCCACGACTGATGGTTTGTTCTGCAAAGAAAAACAAAAATGTTGAATGACTTTTTGTTTCGAAAGAATGTTTTTATTAGTAAAACCCTTTGTTCAATTTAATGAGATTAAAAACGTGTGAAAATAAAGAGAATCATAATAAAATTAAAAGGCGGAGATAATCGGTAATTGACCTCTGTGATTGCGGAAGCTTGAATTCTTAAAGATGAGCAATAAGTAATGAAATTATGGTCCCATGTCCAGTTCATAAAACTTTTAAACGAGTTTCGATTGCTTGGGGCAGAATATAAAAAGGAGTGGTAAGTAGTTAGGTATGCTCTGCGTTTACACACCTTTGTTGTTATTTGATTGAGTTATGAAGGCGAACGTAAAATTGAAAAAAAAATACGTAAAATATGCTTTTGTTTACTTTAAATTTGTAACTCATTCACTTTTTTGTTAATTGTTTAGATACTTGAATTCTAAAAACAGAACAAAAAATTCAATCTAATCAAGTCACTCAGCCGCACAACCTTTAACAAGAAGTTAGTGTCACCAACTTAACGCGCAGATGAGTAAAACTTATTTTTTGTCATCTTAATGGCTACTTATGTCATGTCCAGTTAATCAAAAACCCGAAAACCCAAAACCTTAAGTCTGGAAACATAAGAACCCAAAAACTCAAAAACCCGAAAACCCCAAAAATTCCGAAAACTTAAAAATATGAAAATATTAGATCACGAAGAACCCAAAAACCTTGGCACCGGAGAACTCAAAACCGGAAAATCCAAAAACACAAGAACAATAAGAATCCGATAACCGAAAACCTAAAACCCGAAAACTTAAAAAACAGAAAAAAATCGAAGACTTGCAAACCCAAAACCCAAAAACCTTAAGCCTGAAACCCCAAAAACTCAAAAATACGAAAATCCAATACCCCGAAAACATGAAAACTCAAAAACACGAAAACCCAAAATCCTTACAAATCCGATGACCCGAAAACTTAAAACCCGACAAAACAAAAAATCCAAAACCCGAAATCGTAAAAACTTTGAACCTAAAAACCACAAATATTAAAACCCGAAAATCTTAAAACACGAAAACCCAAAAATCCAAAAACCCGAAAACGAAAAAGAAAACAAACGAAAAAGAAAAAGAACGAAAAACCCCGCTTACCTTAAAACATTAAAACTCGAAAACATAAAAACCGGAGAACCCAAAAACTCGACAACTCGAAACTTTGTGGGCTAACTCCTTGCCAAAATGTTGGATCAAAATGAAGGTCTAACTTAATTCTATTGATTGGTATGAGGGACAGCCATCCAGCTTACGACCGGGTAGCCGAAATATAAGCAAAAATGTTTCTCTTGCAGATTTCTGCTTTTAAAAAATTTACCTCAATTTTAAATCCTCACTGCTCGTTATTTTCTCAGGCAGCGTATAGCAACTGACACTCGAACATAAAGGCCGAAACGCTTTCTATAAGTTCTTGAAAACCGAAAATATTTGCGAGATCTGGTTACCGAGTTATGCCTTGAAACCCACTTTTCTTGGTTTTTCTCCGCGGCTTCTAATATCTCGGCAACCGGAGCTCAGAATCCAGTCTAGTTTCGGTTTTATAACTCATTGCAAATGAGCTTAATCCATTTCTTCAAGTTTTTCATCAAAAGTTTTTTTTTTCGGGCAGAACAAAAATTCTTCCAAAACCCACCGGGTGATACATCAAAGTGAAGGTCTTACTAAACTCTAATGATCGGTTTTGGCAGCAATTCTGTATATGACCTGGTAGCCAAAATATAGGCAAGAATGTTTCTCTTGCGATTTCTGATTTCAAAAAATTTCCCTCAATTTCAAATCATCCACTACTCTCAATTTTCTCAGACAGCCTATGGAAAATGCTAGTCGAAAATAAAGGCCGAAATGCCTTCTATCAGTTCCTGAAAACTCAAATTATTTTCGAGGTTTGGTTGCCGAGTTATGATCTCAAACATATTGTCCTTGGTTCTTATCCACCGCTTCTAAGAGTCCAGTACCTAGTTTTATTACTATGGACCTATGTTAATAAATGCGCGTTAATTTTGTGTCCTCAAAATCTAGGAACACGAAAAGGTTCTTTATTACTAAATGTATGTCTTTCCAAGGTTAACATCATGAGTCATTTAAAAAGTCGTGTTATTCCAGGATGACATATTCTCTTTAAATAAATAGCGCGACATAACCTACATCAATCTTCATGTTAAAACTTATTGCCCTACTCACGAAAACTATTATGCCTGACCCAGCGTGAGTTTTTATTTAACAAAACATAGAACCAACTCCTTTCAATAACAACAACAGCAAGTCTAGGTCACAATACCACTTTGTCAAAATTAAAAAAAAGAGACGCATCACGTATGGTTCTTCTTTGTCGACTTTAGTTTGACTGTCAATGAAAAGTACACAGAGAGAAATTTTATAGTAATTTAGAGTGCTATAGGATGACAAACACTATGAGAACATTATTTCGCTAAGTGTATCCCACTTGGTTGTGAAACATGCCCGAAATAATTTATTTCAATAAAAGACTGTGACAAACCTTGACCTACATCAACCAACACATCATCATACGGGACACAGCGCTGGCTTTAATGTTTGAGTTTATTTATTAACTTCCAAACTTCCGTTTTCAATTCAATAAAAGAGAACATCTCTTTTGTTTTGTATGTCGCCCCCGAAGCAGAGCATGTAGATGTGATAATTTAATTAACGCTTCATGTCGTGCGTGGCATTAAATTAGAAAAAATAAACACCGCTCTTATCGGCACAACAAAAAAACCAAGAGAAAGTGGGCGTTTTTTTTTTCTTTCTTTAGTTTTTGGACACGCAAACAAGATGAAGATGCCAAAGCAGTCGCCTCTCACTTAGCAGATGGCAGTATTTCGTCTTCGTCTCGATGTGATGATGTTAATGTAATGACTGCCATTACAGTCATGTGTTTGCATCTTAATAAGACCTAATAAGAAATTTCCCAACAACAACAGCTGTCGCTTTACATTCGTTTAACGGTGAGATGTGCGGCGTTTTTTTTATTTTCGCGCGTCGCAAATTGATGAATCTGTTGATAGCTGGCGATTAATTTTCATGGTCGATGGTTGGTACTGGAACGTGGTTTAATCGACTACATTGTAGATAGTGTGGATAATTTTTATGATCGGAGACCTTTTTTTTCTCTTTTTCGATTGGCGCGTGAACACTATTTAATCGATAGAAAATGAGGGAGAGATTTGCGTTCAGAAAATATTTTTAGAAAGTTGTAAATGACGCAAAACGCGAATGTGTCATGGATGTTTTAAGTTTTCAATTATTTTAAGAATTTCCTTCAAATTCAAGTAATTCGATATTTTTTTCGATAACAAGCAAACAAATAAATGAGAGGACAACGCCTGCAGACCTTTCAAAAGCTCTTTTTTGCCAGTGACATTTTTGTTAGTGATGCACAGCCCCCAAGTGCTCACAGCGATACATTTTTTCGTATGGAATTTTTCGAAACAATCGATATCTACTGAGATCATTCATAGAAGGATAGTTGAGCAATAAGGCCAAACCCTATTCACAAAATTCAAACTAACACAACACTGACCTTACTCCAAATGTTTTTTTCTTTATAAAATTTAATGAAATGAAAATTCAGGACACGAAATAATGCCAATGAACATTGTTCTCATTTCCATCAATGTCATTTATATGACGAAGACGTCCTCGCCGCCTTAAAAATCGCATATAAAAAAAAACTCATGCAACTTTTCGTGGATTGCATTCAATTTGGAATCCTAGATCTTGCCTTTTTTGTGTCAATGAAAAAGCTTTTTAAATTGTAAATTATTCACACTGCATTCATTTCCAATTCACATAACACACATTGGTCTTTCTCAGTTAGGGAGATAGTGGCAGTGATGTCATATCTGAGCTACATTTGACAACTATGAGATTTAACAAAAACCAAATGACATTTCAAGTGTTCAAAACCGTCGTCATTCAGTCTTCATTCGGCCTTTGTGTGCACAAAAGTAAGCTGCCACTTGCTCCCTTCCAATTATCCCATTACTCCATTCGAAACTCACAGAAAGCAGATTGCATTTGGCATGTCGACTCAATACCTGCCTTACGCCACTGACTTTTCTCATCATCATCCATCATCATCATCATCATCATCATAGCCGATGCAAGACCAAACCATCGAACGAACCATCAAACATTTATACGAACCGATATGGCTACATGGTTTTAAATTTCGTCTTCATAAATTCCAGTTTCGATGCGTTCAGAGAGTGCATTTGATGCCGATTCCGTTTTCGAAACCAAAGGCGAACGAACACCAAGAGCTATATATCGATATTGCAAAAGTCCATGATGCTGATGAAGACGGTGATGATAATTATGTGATGAGTCAATGGGGATGAGGAAGTTGATATCGATTTTATTTTTTTCATTTTTTTTTCATCGCTCATATCTGACAATATGGTAATCGAGAATGGCACGTAGGAGGAAATATTTCAAGTGAACAGAAAAATCGATAAAGCACGATTTTTTTTTTTAATTACAAAGTATAAAGAAGTGAGGGTATCGATAACCCAGAGGAATGTCTAAAGACTGATGTTTTTGTTTGGGAAGTTTTACAAGTAATTAAAATAAAAGGAATTGTCTTGTCGGCATAGAATAGGGATGATTCTAATTTTTTAAAGAGCATTTTTAACTTTGTGGTTCTTGTTGAACCAAAATGAGATCCCAATCGATAATTTTCCAACATGTCTTGTTTTCCTTCTAGGCACGTTCTTACGTGCCTATTTCTTGTATCTGAAACTTTTTTCCACAAGAAATCAATACCAACAATTAGAACTTCAAGATTGATTGATGTTTTTCCTTAAAAGAAACAGAGAACTTGCGTGAAATATCGATCGCCATTAGTATCGCCTTCAAAAGATTGTAATAATATCACATCCCTAACAAGGAACTCTCTTCTCTCCTTTTTTTACTGGAGTTATAAAAACTCTCCACCAATCTGTCAAAACTTGTCGAACAAATCTTACAAACACCAAAAATGGATTCACCGCCATGAAAGTTCACTATAAATCAAAAGAAAGAATAAAACAAAATTGAATTTCCTTCATTTTGCTGGATTCAATCACACGCGCCATAATTCTTTGAGTTGAAGTGAAACTGATACCCAAGTTAGTCAATTAAATTATAAGCCTAGACGGACAATTTTATTTTTGTCTTGTTCTCTTTGGTTCTTTTCTGAAGTTGACTGGTGTGATGTTTCGTTCGTAGCGCAAGAGGTGTCACAAGGTATTTGACGTGAAAGTCCATAATCGCCTTACCGGGGTAAGAACCATCCACATGAAATGACAAAGTCTTGACTTTAGGTGATTATGTTATGTCATTAGGTGTGATAAATATTTAATTCTATTTGGAAGTAGTCATAAGTGGAAAATTGTAGAGACGTGTTCGAGTTAATGGTTCAATTATAGAGAAAGGATATGTCCAGATTGGAAATTCGCTTTCTTTTACGAAATGAAATGTGACCTTTCACTTATTAAAGAAGCCATTAGAGCTGCAATTAAGGTAGGCTCAATAATTTCAGCATTTTTTGCTTAAGGTTTAATTCACGTCCTTTTGAAATTCCTCAAAATATTGCAAACAGCCCCCCAACTCATATTAAAAGCATCGCCTCCTATCTGCATCTCTGGCTTTGAATGGCCCGTTTGTAAAGTACTCTCCTCAATTCCGGTACCTACAGGAAATCAAGTGCATGTCTGCTTATCTACAAAAAATATCCAAACCTCGTCCTCGTCGCACTATATTCGCTTTGCTATGCAAGAATTGAATGCATTCTTCTGGTGTAATACAATCCTTGTTTCCTTAGCACACTGCACACTGCCTTGTCGTTGCATTCAGGGGAGACATCTATGTGTTCAACGATGTTGTGTAATTTTTGCTTCAACCAAACTACTCGTATACTCTTTAAGGCCTCTTTTGTGTTGCATACCTCAAACCTTTTGTTCAATGAAAATTACCCAGCTTCATGTTGCCCGCAAGAGACTCTATTTACAAAGCTCTTCTAACAGAAAAAAATTCCAACTTCCAACTGACATTTTGCAGACAAGTTGTCTGGTTTGCTTGTTTGTTGTTTGTAGAGAAAAAAAATTAAATTTCTTCGTCTGCTGCAAGACTATATATTTGTTCTCAAGGCATTCGTTGGCCGCGAGACGACGACATCGTTTTTGAACTTGAAACTGTAGCAAACCTTCTCATTCCGTTGCATAAGCCTCTTGGTTGGCGAATGGCATTCTGGTAACGTGTCAGGTTCAATCTCAACACTAAATTTGATTTCTCAAAGAACTTTCTGAAGTGTGGGTAGGTAGGTATTGCTGATGGGGAGTTTCAAGCACGAGGGTTGTGACGAAGCAAATGCTAAAAAAAAAAACGTCTGCGTGGTTGTCGCTGTAGGGTTCCATAATTAAAAGACCCTTGGGGTGTTGAATTCGAATAAACACTTGAATTCAGTGAATAGAAACGACATGCGAATTCAATGGGTGACCTGCTATGCAGGAGTTCACATTCAGAGCTTGACTTTAACCCTTTTCGTTGAAGCATTTACATTCACATTTATATTATGATGACGATATGGTTTGTGGACTTTTTCAGCAAAAAAAGGCTGAGAGAACAAGTGAAGCTTGAGTATTTTTGAATTGTTGTGTATTGAGTGGTGTTGAAGGGTTGTTCTATATGTTGTAAGGGTTGGATGGACAATGAACGAGATGATATCATTTTGGGAAAAGACATGAACCAACTATCTGAAGTCGGTGGAAACCGGATGTTAAAGAATTTTAAAAGGACGGAAGAAACGGATCAATTGATTTTATTCATCACAGAAAAACGAATATAATGAGAACAAGGAAGCTAATAGCCCCCAACGGGAAATAATTAACTCTTCCTTTTGACTAAAAGCAAATTGGGTATTTATTCAAACATAGATAGACAAGTACTTTCTAGTTTAAAACGAAACTAGAAAGTACTTGTCTATCTATGTTTTTAAAAAAGAAAAAAGAAAAGTATAACGGGGCAGTATCAGCCTCAGTCTATATTCTTGCAGCGAGGTTGTCTGCTCAGGCCGCCTTGTCGGATTTAAGTTTCGATTAGTTTCTGAGTTCTGACTGGCAGCGGGATTTTTTTCGTCTTCTCCGTCACACAATTCAAAGAAGCGGTCCTTCTAAATTCTGTGATGTTCCTTCTTATCAAAGGCTGGGGTATCCACAAGGCATCCAGGGTCTACAAAGGTAGGAACATTAAGCCTTAGTTTTCTAGATTCTACATAAACGTTTTGGCTTCGCTGACTGGAGTTCTTCCTGGCGACAACTTCCTTCCTTCACGGCCCCGAACTTCGTGAGTTTCTCGGATTGGTGATGATTAAAGATGAGCACGACATATGAGTGCGTCCATTAGGGCTTTCCCTAGATCTTTCCCTTTCAACGGCTTGGTAACCGGTTCTCAACAAGGCTTCCCTTGGCTCTTCAACAGCTTTCAACCAGTTTATCTACGACTAACAGGTGTTCCAACGGACAGATCTGGGGTATACTTTAGCCGAATGATCAGTTTTCGTTTATTAGGAGTCATGGAGTGTTAACACTTTTCAACCCGTTTGTTAGGGCGTCATCTTGTGAGTGTTTCATAACAACAATAAGCTTCCACTACACTTACTTACTTATTTAAGGTGGCGCTCTTTGCGCCTCAAAGAAGAGTCTCCGTCAGCCAGATCAGTCCAGTTTAGCTGTGTACAGTTTTGCATTCAAAGTTGATTGAAGTCCTCTTCCATTTGGATGCGCCACCTGAGTCGCGGTCTTCCTCTACTTCAAGTCCCTCGAGGATAGTGTGACTGAGCCATATGAGTCTCTAAACCGTGACCCTACTGGCTAGATTCATGTCGTTGTACAACCCGTAAAGTTTGCGGTTTAATCTTCTTCTCCATTCCCCGTCAATGCACCAATGGCTAAAGATGACCCGAAGAACTTTCCTCACGAATCAGCCGAGTTCACATTCATCTGATTTTGTCAAGGTTATATAGTTGATCGAGAGAAGGCTTTAACACTCAATTGCTTTCTTAGTCCACAGAAACAGCGTCTGACTGGTTTTGTTACCCGTGTTAATAGTGGAGCTAAGGTGGACAAACACCTTTACTACCGAAAATGTATGCATCTATTGTGACGTTTCTTCTCAAGAACGATGGTAAGGAAATCGCATGACAGCGCATCGCCTTATCTGAATCCTTTTTTGATATCGAAAGATTCCGTTAGCAAGTTGCCAACCTTGATGGCGCAGCGTGAGTTCTCCATCGTCATTTTGCACAAGCGAACGAGCTTGGTAGGTATGCCAAAACTAGACATAACTTATATATTTTGAAATCGATGACAAGGTGGTAGGTATCGACTTGGAGTTCATAGGATTTTCCAGGATCTGCAGCAAAGTGAAAACTTGGTCGATGGTTGACTTTCTTGGTCTGAAGCAACATTGCGATAAGGACCAATCAGATTGCTGACGAAAGGCTTCAGAGAGGATCTTGTGAGTGATATTAAGTAGGCCGATAACTCTGTAGTTGGCGCAGTTTTAGGGATCTCTCTTCTTCAGGACCGGGGAAACAATAATCGGGCATGCATTCTTTGGAAAAAATCTTGCAGATGATTTGTTGCAGATTTGGTTAGACCATCTGCTCCAGCGGCTTTGCCGTAATATTGCCGTTTTCAATTCTTCTACCTTTAGGTCGGGTTCACGGAATTGTTGGCTTTCATCATGTCCGATGAAAGGCTCCTACAGTCGTCATCGTTATACAGTCCACAGAAGTGGTATTTCCAAATTCCAGCATTGATTGCGATTCTTCTATGATGTTCCCTTGTTAATCTATGCAGTCATCGGTTCTTGCTCGATGACCTTTTACCTTCCGGTAAAATCTCCGGACTTCATTCCTTCTGTGGGCTCTCTCAACATTCTTGATATCACGCGTCTCATGTTTCCTCTTTTTTCTCCCTAGAAGCCAGCGTTCCTCTCCTCTTTTCCTCGTAGAGCTCTCGAGCAGCTCTCTCCTTCTTTGCTTATAAGCTCCTACTCCGGGGCGTTAATTCGACGACAAGAGACCATTACCTAGAGCCAAGGCCTTAAATGACTTCAGGAACAAGATGTCTGTTGAAGATTCATCCGCTACCTTAAATTCTACTGGAAGCGCAGGGTATTTCGTTACAACACTTCTCCACGACCGCTTGGGAGCCGATTTTGCATCAGAAACGAGTTCAACGATTATCTACATATCTCTTAGTTTCATTGTAATACTCTCGTCCAGTTCAATCGCAACGACAAGGCACATGTAACCCACACGGTTGTAATTTACAATTAACACTTCTGTGATAATTTCTACATGAAGATTGTTTCAATACTTTACTAATCAGAATGAATATCTATTAAATACAAGCTTTAGTACATCTTATTCACTTTCAACTCTAAATAAAACTTGATTTGAATACCTTTTAGAACGTTTCCATTTCTACCTACATAACTGCTAATTTCCTTTATTGTGCGTATCAATTTATTTTAATTTACTGAAGCTTTTGATATCATAACCTTTACACAGTCAAGCCGATGTATAGCATTAAGCGCGACGCAGGAAATTCGCAACGCCCCTTTTATTCTAATGCTTCGGTGCGCATCAGTCCATATCAAAGCATAATAAACTAAATTCTCCTCTCATAAGGTCAATAAATATGAACCCAAAAGTTGGTCATTTTGGGAGCATTATTTATGTCCATGTTCGAGTGTCCCACATTCAAGTGACAAGTTGTTGATTAAACGAAAGCGAGTTTCTAACCGCAGAGAGACTGACATTTGAACCAAACTGACAGTCAAATGAAGCTGAAATGCCACCCAGTTTCGCTATTCACACTGATTCTCCAGCTCGACCACAACACATCAAAAAGCATTTCTATTATAAGAAAGTGACTTATGGCTTCCATATAAACTGCCATCTAACTCGCAAAGCATATTTTATTGAGTTTATTACTAAATTAATGTTCATAGACTCATAAAAGCAGTCACCTTCTCGCATTAAGCAGGTTAAGTTTGTTTGAGTAGTTTGGAGATTGCAAAAGTCTAAAACGAGGTTAGTGTGATATGGAAGCGAAGATGATCTGTCATTAAACGTCATGCGTGCAATTTGTGCGGCAATACAATTCGCCTTAAAAGTCATTCCGAAACTAGTTGGCTGATGCATGGGCAATTTAAAATCACGACGAGTTTAATTGCAAAATCAATTGATTAATAAAACATTTTTTAATTGGCGAATGAATATTTTCTTAATTGCTGTCATAAAAACTTTTATCAGTACAAACATGACAATTTCCCTGTTTGTTTCTAGGTAGTTAGTTTGTGGGAAGTTTGTGGTATGTGGGTGAAACCATTTTAAGAAATGTCACACACAGAAATTAGTTTAACAAACTTGACGAAAATGCAATTACTCCATATTTGGTGACATAGTTGCGGGAAAACAATACAGAAATGGAAGGTTAATGCTGAAAGAGATGAGGTTCGTGAGGAGGTTAGTAATTTAATTTGAATTTCACAGCGCCACCACCGCCGCTGTTATTGTATTGAACTTATGAAATTTAAACGCTTTAGAAATATCAATGGAAACTTTCGGCGACATGCCTTGAATTACAATTGAAATAGATCACTGCGATGGAACTACGTCGTTGTTGTTTATAATTTATTTAAATTGAATTAATTCTTTCAAGGCCACTCGCGCTGGAATTGGATATTGCGATATAGTGAAACATTTTCAAGTTGTCCATTTTTAACAACCAACTAAGAAGAGGGACTTTAAACAGCAGACATTTTAAGGAAAATGACAAACCGAACATAACAAACCTTTTATGCCAGACATATAGTGAGCGCATTACATTGGCCTGAACTTTGCAATGATTGCGAAAGAAAGAATGTGGAGGAGAGTTCCACATTCACGTAGTACGGCTAAAGAACGATTCTCTGTGCTTGAGAGTACATCCGAAGTTGGGATCGAGTGTAAACTCTGGGTTCTTGTTATGAACGGCATACTCTCTAAGCTGAAATCAAGTGGAGTAAAAATAATGACGATCTTGCATTGCTAGCGACTATGGCAAGTTCTTATCCACTATCAGTGAACAGACCGAATATGCCCTTTCGTTGGTAAGCAAATGGACTAGGAATTTTGGGCTGACAGTCAATCCAGCTAAGACATAACTAGTGCTGTTTACTTACTTAAGTACTTCAATTGAAGGTTGTCCTCTTAAAATCACTGAATTTCCGGAAAAACCCTGGGAACAAACCTTAAATTATCACCAAGGATGTATATTCGGCAATAATAAGACCAATACTATCCAATGGTAATCTGTTTTGTTGGAATGCTGTATAGAAAAGAGGATACCCAGCAAACATTTTCCTTCGAAAATGAATCATTTATAATTCTTAAAAGTGAAGAAAACATCCGAATATGAATTCATTTATGATTCGATTTGGATCAGAAACATTGGGTAACGTGACACGGATATGAATCTTTTTTACGACTCATTTATGATTGGAAATTCCTTCATTTAAAACAGAATGTAAAATAAGGGTCCTTATATATTCAGTTAAGTGGACAATAAATGAACCGTTTCTTATATGACTTACTTATTTAATTTTGTTTTTTGATTTCAAATATTTTAATGTTTTTCGTTTGATTCTTACACTGTTTAGGTTTACACTACACTGTTTTTTGTTTTTGTTTTTGTTAAATGAAACACTGCACAATTTAATCACTAACTTCCGCACTTACACAAATCTTTACTGAAGTGAAGAATTTTAAAATTCGTTAAATATTGTTTCGATCTCTTGTGGCGACACGGTCCCGTTATAAGTTATAATAAGCAAGTTCGTTTTCCTTTATTTTTATTTACAAATCCTTGAGGATCTTCCAATATCCTTATTGTGCCTGTGCACATTCATACTTAACTCACATACATGAATCAAAATCGAAAGTCAATATGCTCGTTTTGTTTTGCAAGTAAATTTTGTAGTCATTTTGTCTTATCTTCAAAATATACTCAGAAGAATGAACGTTTTTCGAATACAATTCTTCAGATTCTGAGAATTGAACTTCACCAAATTTTGCTGGTACGGATCTCAACACATACAAAACAAAAGTACAAAGGCTTGCGTGCACAGGCATTACAGGGCCAATGAGATCCACCCCAACTACGGGACTGGAAGTCATCCCCTAGATCTCTTTGTTCAAGATCTGCAGCTAAAAGTGTTTTGCGACTTAGTCAGTTTAAAGTCTGGAAAAATAGTTCCAGATCCTTCATAAAGTTATGGGTCATAGTACCTACTACGACTATAAAACACCCGAACTTGAATTTCACAAGCCATTTCAGGCTGCCTTTAAAAGCAGAGATGAATGGATAGATACCATACTCCATTGATGGTTCTAAGATGGATACTGGTGTAGATGCAGGCTTCTATTCTGAATCTCTCAAGTAAACCGACTCGCTTGGGCATCCAGACTATATAGTAGTGTCTTCCAAGCGGAGTTTCTGGCATGTGACAACAGCTGCTAAACAGGTATTAGTGATGGCGATACAACAGGCTGATATCACATTTTACATTGATAGCCAAGCGGCAATAAAAGCGATTACTGCAACTGAGGTAAAATCAAAGCTTGTTTCATGCTGCCGCGAAGAGCTCAAGGTTCTTGGCGCACAGCATAACACTAGACTCTGCTGGTCCCCAGACCACAGCCGTATACCAGGCAACGAGAAAGGAGAGCAAGATTAGGATCAATGCTTGACGAAAGCTAAGCTCAGCTCAGTTACGACACGGTGTTCCACTGAAGTGAATGAGTCAATGATGTCTCTAGCACCAAACATTTTTATAGCTCTTTTTTGTATACCATCCAAGAGGTCACTATGTACTGGAGCACTCAGGAAGTTGCATTCAAGCTTTAGATGGATATAAGTTTTATAGTTAATAGCCAGATTAGACGGGGAGACAAATCTTTTCACCGTCTTGAGAAACCGCAACATATTGGACCATTTTTGGTGACATTGCATGTGTCCACTGTCGGTGGACAGTGATGCACATACCAAGAATTCCAAGGTGATCGGTCTCATTCATGCAACTGTCATTCATGGACAGTGGCAACGCTTCAACGATGTGAGTCACGGAACGGATATGAAAAGCTTATGTTGCTATCGTCAGTGAAACAATTTCTTGGATTAGAAGACAGACAAAAGATAATTAATAAAAATCAGGAAAAGGGTGGGGAACAAAACAGAGCCCTGAGGCACACTAGCATTTGGTTGTGGGTTTCGGACTTGAATCTCTCCTATAAAACTTTTATAGAACAGTTCGAAAGAAAGTTTCTAATCCAATGAAGGAGGGATTCGTCAATATCTGGATTTTTTGCCAGATAAGCCATCAAATCACCAGTGGATTTATTGCTACGGAAACCGTATTGCCGGGCGTTAAGAAGCTTTCATTCCTCAAGATATTGCTGAAGCTGATAATTTATCAGAGTTTATTCCTCAGATGAAAAAGAAAGAAAAAGTACCTTAGTACCATCGGGCGATAATTAGAGGGAGAGGAGGATTCAGTTACGACTTTTTTCGGTATAAGCTGATTTCTAACAACTAGGAACGAGTCTTAAAAAAAAAAATAGGTATAAACCTTACGCAAGGATTTTGCCAGCGTTGAAGAGCAAGAACAAAATTGGCGAAATTCACCATTTAAAAATAAAAACAAACAACTTCACTAAGGTTTTCTTTGTTTCACTTTTTCGACAATTTAAGCCAAATTTTTGTTTTGCTTATTTCTGCCAAACATGCTAAACAAAAGCTTCCACTTTCTATAAATGACAGGTATTGTTAGCGCCAAAAAATAATAAATACAAACATAAATTCCGTTTCTATGTAATTTTCCAAGAGAAATGTCAAACGTTCGAATTCGAGGAATAAGTTATTAATTTCCATAACATAATTAACTTCTCACCTCCCAACTTTGTCCCGATTTCATATAAATCGAACTTATTAACGAAATTGAATCAATTCTTCTCCGATTAGCATAATTCATTTCTCTAATAGAAATGAAAACAAACAAGCAAACACCTCAATGCATCAATCAACAAGGAACAAGCTCTGTTATCTTCGCCATTGACACTGACCGCGAAATGCTGGCAAAGTAAAATCAAAAACAAACCCAACTTACCTAATTCCGAGCAAAAGTTCGTGTCTAGATCTCGTTTGACGTGCAAACGACTACTGGAACTGAATGAAGCTACACCGAAAGAAAGAAAAACAGAACGAACCAAAATCGTGTAATTTTCTTCAAGTGAGCCTTCATCAGGTTTGTATCTAGTCCCAAGTAAGATCTTAACGTTTCTACATCGGTTAAATGATTTTCCGCAATCTTGAGAGCAGGGGAATTTTTTTTTTCCAGTGTCTAACAGTCTCGTTATTTCTCATTGACTCAAAACGAAACTTGCCTCTGCTCAAGTTCAAGGCACAGCAAAAAAAAAAAAAAAATAAACCCAACCCAACCCATCAAAGTCGAGAGGTGAAACGAGTATCTGCCTCCACTTAGGCTTAGGCACAAATCAACACACAAAAACTTGTCTATTTAGATGTAATTACAGACCGTTGCTTTTGATAGACTCTCGACTCTCGTAAAAATGTTCAAAGATAAGAAAAAGATGTCTGCTAACGATTGTGATGGTTCTATTGTGACGTGACAGCACACAATATAAACATTGGCCCATTATCAAGGCAATAGCGAAGCCATATCCTGTATCATTCGATACCCAACATAATATCAAGAAGTGATATGAAATTAATCGATAAAGCTACTCCGATAGCACGTATACCAGAATATCGAGTGACATGACTGTGATATCTTTTTCTTGAGGTTTGCATTGAAATTATCGATTGGCTCTCTTTTTTTCTGGTTTAATTTTTTGTTGTTTAGTGTCCGATAAATAATGGATTGATGGATGTCTTGACACATAATACGAGTGTCTGTCTAGTGGGTTTTGTGACAAGCTTTGAATTATTTAGTATTTATGTTTGTTCAGCTTGCGATTGCACATGCGAGAGTTGCAACAACAATAATTGCTCTTTCAAATTGATTGATTTTAATTGTTTGAGAGCAAAAGAGACTGTTTGGAACTGTGTAAACTAGGTTGTGCTTATGTGTGAGGTGTGGTCTTGACGGCGTGTAATCTGTAATCTTAAAGGGTTTGCTTAACAAGTGTTTAACATTGTGTTGACATGATTGGTGGATTAGAGGACGGTATTGACTCTAGATGCCAGCTCATGTTTTGGTCCCCTGAAATCTTATTGCAGCTACTTGACGAAAAAATCGATTTTTAAAAGTTTCTTAACCTTTCTAGTAAACCTTAGGTCAAACACAGGTCACCAACCCCATAAACTCTGATTTAATTAAATTCGCTCACTTGACAAAATTATACGCGCTCTACATTTTTAATGAATTACAAAAGAGACGAAGAGAACCTGCGCTTAGTTTTCCATGAGAAATAAAGAAATTAATTACTCCGAAAGTGTCCTGTATCTCCCTCTGGGGGGTCTTTCCACTTTTTATTCTCTCTCGTCTCCCATTCAAAAGTTCTTTTGTTACATCTCACAGCTAGGAGCATTGTGTGCGAAAAACGATTCTTCTTCTTTCTTCCTTATGCACCCACACACCCACACAAATATGGCATTGCTTTTGCATTCAGATAAGAATCATATTTTTTGTTTGTTAATAAAACCTTAGTGCGACTTATGTATGGGAAAATGAAGAAAAAAAATGAATATTTCCGGCATGTGGATACTAAATCCTTCCACTTTTGCAAACATATTCACTTTGCATCCATTGTAATGAGTGAAAAGCAAGAAACCGGTAAAAACTACAAACAAAAAAAGTAAAATTGAAAAGTTGAAGGTTGAAGGAACATACATTTGAGGACACTTGTTGTTGAAATCTGAACTGTTCCTTACAATTCCACAAATAGAAAAGCTTTACCTGTAGTCGCAGTCTATACAGCGAGATGCTGTAACCATCTTAATGTGCGTTCACAATGAGAAAAAGAAAACCGAAGATGACTCATCATGGAAAAATCTTTTCTATTGATGTGAAAAGGATGCCCTTGAGTGTGGCAGAGGCGTGAGTCATAATCAGGGGATGTAAGAAGCTTATTGTTTACATCTTGAGAATATATCTGTTTTCGAAATCCTGAATTTCTTGGAGTTGATAAATTAATCTTTATTCACAGGAAGGTCAAAATGGAATCCTTTTAAGTAGGCTCCGTTTTATCTGAGATGTTTTTTTCAAGTGCCACGAGTCGTTTGTTCCCAATTTCGAGAAAACAGCTTTGGGACATAATAACTTTCAAGTGATTTCAACAAATTGATGCCCATGGAGATTCATGTTTCTGAAGCTCTCTAAAAGAACTAATTTTAGGGTCTAGTTAATGTCACCGAAACAAAATGAGTTGACATCAATTTTCCTAATGTCCACGAGTGCACAGTGTCATGAAAATGAAACTAATAGAACACCCAAAGCTCTTTTCAAACAAATTGAATTTGATCATAAATTTTAACCCCACGGCCAACAATACTAATGAAATGATTTTCAAAAACCACTTAACATCAATTTTGTAGCTTATGGGAAAAGCTTCAGTAAAAATAGAAAATCTGAGTGCAGCAAAGTTTCTTATCCCTTCATCAGTCTGATTTGAGTGATATACCAAAATTGAAATTGAAATTGAAATTGAAACATGCACTTGAAAGCAAAATAAGGGTCGTATTTTAAAATTCAGAATTTTTAATCGGTTTTAAAGATAATTGCTTTACCATCATCGGATAAGGGAATGTGTTTTGTTCCCTTTTCTTGTTGGTCGTAATTTACCAACTGAGATTTGTGAAGCTGAATTGCATGATGGAATGCATCATCGTTCGTTTGATTTTTTTTTTCTTTTAGTTGACTCTTCAATTAGAACGGAAGAAAGAAGGAAACACACTACTTCCGTTATTTGAAATTGAATTTTTTGAATTCTTGCTTCGGAAGGAGAAAATTCAATTTGTGGAAATGTCAAGGAAAGATTTGACTTAATTTATTCAAACAGGTTGAAGACTGTGCAATGAAAAGAAATGTTCATGCTGGATGTTTTGGAGGCAAGAGAAAATGTAATGCAGATTCAACATTTTCAATGGTAGTATAATTTTATGAGTAATTTTTACGAAATTACTTTTTTTTTAATTAATCAGTTTATGTTCTTGCAAAACTTGCTTAGACTTTTAAATGTTGTGCCTTAACCTGTTCAAACGAGCGTATCTTTCACCCTAATTCTCCAGCCAGTTCGGTCACTATCAACTAGCTGTGTGTAGTTTGCTTGACGTTCTTATCCACCCAACTCGTCTTGCTTTTCTGTGACATTCTTGAAAAACTTTACTGGCTTGATGATGATTGTTCATTTGCTTTACTTGACACAGCCATCTGAGTTGGTCTCGGTGGGTCTTCACTTTTCTAACAAAATAGTTCATTCCCCGCCTGAACCAAAGTTTTTCTCTCTAAGCAGCTAAAAGTGGTTTCATCTGGTGTTGTCAAGGTCTTTATAATAGTAATAAAAGGGTGGCACGACAGGCCCCACTGTTTTACTCTTCAAATCTTCAACTAGAAGATAGAAGCACTACTACTTTTGGAGGCCTTTTCAGTTATTCTCCAAATAAAAATAAAATAAAGCACGAGTAGGATTCGAAATTCATATAACCATTACGCAACGGATACACACTTACACAGCTACCTTGACTCTCTAGATCCAATGAAGAAGCAACCAGCTTCCAGATGAGAATGATTCGTTTAACTTCAGCATTGAGATCGAGATTGTTCTGTTACCTTTTCCTAAACATCACTGACTTAATATAGTCCTCCTCATTGATCGCTAAACCTAGTGGAAAAAATATCGATATTATTTTTTCGATATATCTACATATATCGATATTTTTACATATTTAATGTTTCGATATTTTCATATATCGATATATCGAAATAAAATTCCGAGTATTGAAAAATTATAAAAATCGATATTTTCTTGTGAATGTATGCTTACTAGCGGACTGCCATCTACTTCACTCAAAATTGGTTGCATCGACCTGTGACACTCGCAGTGTGTGTAAGAATGGAAAATCTGCAGACGATTCTAAAATTATTTCCAATTTTTTATCGTTGTTTTTGATTATCGATATTTTCCAAAAACATCGATTATCGATATTTTCAAAATATCAATTATCGATATTTTTCAATATATCGATTATCGGTATTTTTCAAAATATCGATAGATCGAATATCAATACTTTTTTTTGCATTTCCAACATCCCCGAACCAATGTTTCTTACTTCCGTCTCTAGGTTCAAAAAGAAGCCTCACCTATGTACTATAATATCAACACGATTTTCTTACAAAAACAATGTGCAATCAACGTTTACATGACAAAAATAAAGTTGAACGATTAGTTCTTTTTCGGTTTTTCTCGCACTATTGATGTACTTTGTGTTTCTAGTTTTCAACTGCGAAATATTGAAAACTATCACTTGGTCATAACCTGATAGGCGATAGATATCGACTTGATCGTATGGATCTACATAACACAGAAATACAGCTTGTATTTCTTTCGCAACACCGCCGTTTACTTGGAATATTGGTCTCTCCAAAGCATAATCATACTTCCACAAACATAAACTTTACCTTTTTCGCTCTTCCAAAAACTTATCAAATAAAATTCAAATAAAAACAATTTGCTAACCCTTTTCAATTTATTGTTCATACTTAAGTCTGTTATCGAACAAACCGATAACAAAACCTTTAAAAAAAAAAAAACAATCAAATGTTCTTCCATAAAACCACAAAAGAAAGGAAATCAAAGGATTACCGGCATCTTGAACTGAAGTCTTACGAGTATTTTATGAGGAAGTGAAAAAAAATGACAACAACAACACCGACAACAAAAGAAAAAAAGAAACACCCACAAAAAAGGGAAAAACTTAATAAACACACACATGAACATGACACATGGCAGAAGCAACACCCAGCCAGCAGACACATCATAAAAGATAAAAGGAAGAATGCTAATAATATGGCACAGGAAGAAAGAACAAAAAAACTAAACAAATTGAGGAAGAGCGTGAAAACAAGGAATTTGAAGAATCTACGCTGGAATTTTCATTTTGAAAAATACAAGGACATATTGAGTGAGATATAAAAATCCAGAAGGAAGAATTTTATTTATGATCGCTTAACGAAAAACACAGCTATGGAAGTGAGAAATATTGAAAAGAGAAAAAAAAAACCAATAACACTAATGGAAAGAGATGATAACGGAAAATTGATAATAATGTTCTATGGAACAAGAAATGATAAATTGGAAGAAGGTAGGCGTTTTTTGAAAATCAAATTTTTCGAAATTTATCAAATGGCCAGAGAAAGAGGGACAGACATGCAAATTAGAAACACATCTAAGCATTTTAAAATTGTCTATAATTTACCCTAGTTCCATCGTTCACCGATGTGTAAATCTACAATGAAAAATAAAAAAAATTAAGAAAATACATTTTAGTTCAAATATTTTAATTTTTTGTGTATAAGTGATTTTTTTGTTTAATACTTTTGGAGTTAAATATAGAACAAAACATTTTTCAATAAATACTCACCACACGATTAAATAAAATATATTAATTTCGAAAATAGTAAATTTGTTATGAAAACATGAAAGCAAAAAAAAAAACACATTAACACATTTCAAGGAAGAAATATTCAACACAAAAAGTAGACAAAAAAACGAGCGGAGCGGAAGAATGATTAAGACGCCAAACAGATGTGACGTAAAACCAATAATATGCCTCTCCATCTTAAAAAAATTTGTTTACTTTTTTCATCTCTTTGCGTTGCGAAAATGTTTGTATTTGTTTTGTTTTGCAAATCTTCTCATAGCGAAAGATACATAAAGTTGGAAAGTTAAATATATTTTTGTTTGTTTATTTGTAAGGTTCTAAGTATTTTAGTTAAGTACACACCAGTGTGGCTGGCATCTATTTTGACGTAGGAAAAATGTTGCTACACAATGTATTACATTAGAAGACACCTGTAAATAGGATTGGCGACAATCGAACAGTGGGACCGCCGCGCCATACCCCTGCAAATGTCAACCATTCCATTGTAAATGTAAGAAAAATTTCACAATCTTAGAAGATAGAACAAAATTACTTTTCCTTCTTTCGAAATGATGAACTCAATGACAACAGACTATAAGTGCTTTTAGTGAGGTTTTAATATCTCTTAAGTGCATTATGTCGGGTCAACGTGATGATGGTTAGGGGTCGCAAGTCATAACTTTGGAGTTTTTTTGTTGTTGTTTTTCTTAGAGATGGAACCGAAGCAAAAGTTTTATCTGTGTAAACAAAAATAAGTTGACTCCCAGCGAAATGAGGTTAAACGTTTTCTTTCTTCTTCTTGAGAAAACAAAGAAGGGAAGTTGTGTTTTGGAGTTATAAGAAAACTTATTTGTTAAGAGCTGATTCTTGACATTTAAGTGCAGGTCATTTAATAAATTAAATGTTGAATGTATCTTTAAGGGAAAATCAGAAAGCGACAAAAACTTTCTTTAATTTGAAGAGAAAAATAATAGAACGTCGTTTCTGATTGTCTCGCAATTTAGTGGTATGTTTAAGAATTTGTAGTTCTCGTTGCGTAATGGTTATGTGCGTTGACCCAGTAACTTAGAACACGTAGGTACGAATCCTAGTCGTTTCTAAAAAAAGTTTTTAGTTCAACTTTCATGGGAGCTGCCTCTTGCACCATAAGACTTTCTGCTTTTAAGACGACTAGACCGATATGGGGGGAAATTCGAAGCTCAAAGGGGTTTAATCTTTGAACAAACAATATTTGTAAATAAATGAATAGGTATAACTTTTGGGATACAGTCTGGTCTGATGTTCGGGAATATTTTGACAGGTCCTTAAACAAAATAGATACGGTGCGGTGAACGGGAACGGGAACGGGGTTCCTAAGCAGCTGCGGATCAGCAGGTACAATGCCCGTGGTCTCAAGGATCGGCAGGTATAATGCCCTTGGGGGCTATTAATATGGACAATCGTAGCATTAACCGTGGATCAGCAGTTACCGAAGTTCCTGGTGTCAATCAAAACGAACGAAATGACTTAAAGGTTCAAAATCGAAACCCCTTAACGCTGGTGGGTGGAAGTTTTAATGATGAAATGGTCGGACTATTTCAAGCTTACTTTGAACAATGGTACTATAGTATCACTCGGTAGTAGTAGAAGAGGTGATTTTAGTACGAACGTGCTAGTCTCCTTAGGTGTAATATTTTCCACAGAGATTGAGTGAGAATTGAATAAATAAAGTTTTGTTTTGTATGGGAAAATGTTATAATTAAAAAAGCATTTGGCTTCGTTAAAATAGGTAAAAATAGATCTGCAGCGTCGCCTGAATTTTTGGAATTACTTTTGTGTTGAACTTTGCTTACTTAAGGTGGCGCTACAGTCCGGTGTGGACTTGGGCCTCAATCAACAGCCTCCGCCAGCCAGCTCGGTCCCTAGCTAGCTGTCTTCAGTTTTTCACTCCAAGTTGATTGAGGTCCTCTTCCACTTGTGTGCGACACCTGAGTCGCGGTCTTCCTCTCCTTTTACGTCCCTCGGGGAAAGCTTCAATACTTTCCGGGCCGGAGCATTGGTGTCCATCCGCTTTAAATGACGGATCCATCTGAGTCCCTGAACCTTGACCCTTCTGTCTAGGTCCATGTCGTTGTACAACCCGTAAAGCTCCCCATCAATGCACACGTGGCCAAAGATGACCCGAAGAACTTTCCTCTCGAAACAGCCAAAGACACATTCATCCGATTTTGTCAAGGACCATATGCTTCTGTACCATACAGCATGACTGGAATGATGAGGGTGTTGTACAGTTTTACCTTTGTTATTCGAGAGAAGGCTTTTTCCTCAATTGCTTTCTTAGCCCAACGAAGAGTTATTCTTCGTCTGATCTCGGCGCTGGTTTTATTGCCCGTGTTAATAGCGGAGCCTAGGTAGGCAAACTCCTCTACTATCTGGAAGTTATATGCCTCCATTGTGACGTTCTGTCTGTCGGTGTTGGGTGTCCTTTCTCGAAATTTCGTTTTTCCCTCATTTACCGCTAAAAACATTTTTGCAGCTACTGTCTCAATTCTCACAACGGCACCATTGATATGACAAAATATTCTTCCCATTACATCAATATCATCGGCGTACGCAAGAAGTTGAACAGATTTTTGGAAGATAGTGCCCCTGGTGTTGACGGTGGAGTTTTACACTATATCTTCTCAAGAACGATGTTAAAAAAATCGCACGACAGTGCATCGCCTTGTCTGAGTCCTTTTTTAACATCGAAAGATTCCATAAGCTCGTTTCCAACCTAGATGGAGCAGCGTGAGTTCTCCATCGTCATGTTGCACAAGCGAACGAGCTTGGCAGGGATGCCAAAACTAGACAGCTTTATACATTTCGTCTCTGTAGATGCTGTTACCCGCGGCCTTAAAATCTTTGAAAAGGTGGTGAGTATCGATTTGTAGTTCATAGATTTTTTCCAGGATCTGCCGCAACGTGAAAGGTCGATGGTTGACTTTCCTGGCCTAAAGCCACATTGATAAGGACCAATCAGATTGCTGACGTTCACATACATATTATCAGTGTTGGCATGATTTAATCATTTTGTTTTAAATCATGATTTAAATCACGATTTAAATCAACTGATTTTTTCAATAAAAATCAATGATTTAATCAAAAATGATTAATTTCACTTTTTTTCACAAACCTAAAAATAAAAATAGATTTTGAAATTTTACTTTAGTTGTAAACTATTGTCTTTAAAATCTGAGAAATCTATAAAATCATTTTTTTATAATATTTGAGTTAAAAACTTTCGCCCCAAACAACTGGTTCCCGACTTACAAACTCAGCCATATCGTCGTAGAAACTTACGATAGAAAAGGCCTGATCGTAACATTTATTTTGTCCGTGTTTCGTTAAGAAAATATTGACGTGTAATAACGCATATATAGGTACATAGTTCCGCAAATGTTCCGCTAAAAATTAGCTGTCGGAACAATTGGCGATGTAAAAAAAACAAAATATTCGCATTGCTTCAGTTAATTTTTTACTTTTGAGAGCATGAAATCGCGAGGTGTTAAAATCCGTTTGACATTTCAACGCAAGTTTAAAATTTTGTCTGAGGTGCATGCATCGAAAAACCTATTTTGTACGTGCGTTAGTAAAGTTAGTAAAGTATCGTCTTCAAAATAACAAGGTAGATATGATCTTCCACTGACGTCTTTACGACCATATTTTCAACTTTAGCTCCGTTTTGACTTTTGAGCAAAAATATACCAAAATTTAAGGGTCATACGAAAAAAATCAAAAAAAAAATCATGATTAATTGGATTTAAAAAAAAAAATCGGGATTTATTCAATTTTTTGAAAAAATCATGATTTTTTCCAACCCTGCATATTATGGCAGAGAGGATCTTGTAGGCAATGTTAAGTAGGCTGATTCTTCTGTAGTTGGCGCTGTTTAGATGATCTCCCCGCTTAACTTTGGCGTTGCTATATTTCAAATGAAATAATCTGAGGTTTTCATGTTTTTTAACTACCAAAGAAAAGGATTCCACTAATATTGAACACTTTCGTCTGCTTTGCTTCAATGTTGCAAGAAAATGCTTTCAGAAAAAGGGCTTTCAATTACAAAATCTATTCCACGCAAGCATTCATTTTGCTGCTCTTCAATGTTCAATGAAAAACTATATTCGTGATATTCGTTGCCTTTGAAAATTCACAAGAAAAAAAAAATTATTCCACAATTTGTGTGTGTAAACACTTGGAAGAATACCTAATTAGTTTCAGGTACGAAAACTAAAATTTTGCCGTGTAAATGCGATTTGTTATCAATTAGCATTTTAATTACTGCCGGCGCGCGGCGCACGAACTAACGCAAGCAATTAAAATAACAAAACAAATTGTCGGAATATGTTTTTGTTAACTTGGGTCTGTAATAAAAAGACCTTGGCAGAACCAAAACAAAATCCTCTTCAATTTATAGAATTCGACTGAGGACTGATTAGAATTGGATTTGAGTTAAAAAAAAAATAACTAGTCGACCCATTTAATGAGGTTCAAATTCAACAACATGTTTATCAACTTCTGTCGTGTTGGCTGATTTGTGTAAGATGGACACCACTGTGAACCCAACTTAATTCTTAATGACATTTCTTCGCGAACACACTCTGCACACAATAGCTGTTTGAACACCATTGCGATTCGACATTTCAAATTGTTTTCGTTTTAATTTTGTTTAAATTTTGTACAGAATACTTAGGTTAATAATATGCAGAATGCAGTTACTGGACATCTGCACCAAAAATCCTTTCGTTTGATATGCCCCCCTTCGTTTTTTTTTTTTTTTTTTAATGCCGCGTAAATACCACAAAAGTAGTGTTAGCCGTTTAATTAAATAATGTCTTACTGTATTTTCTACCTTGTCCCCGCCGTGACACGGACAAGTTTAAAAACACATTACAAATGATTTAAGATCGATGTTACGCAAGCAATCACAGTTATTTCAAGTTTTTTGAACTTAAAAAAACTCGCCACGAGCTTAAACCAAATTAATTAAAACAGGATTATCTGATTTCTCATTCAAATGTCTCGATTATCAACTCTAAGAACCTGCAAATGATGCAACTCTCAGACATTTAAAGTAGGAAGGTAGGTACTTTGGCGGGAGATTTTAGCTTATGATTCAATGCTCCAATTAACTTTGTTTTTTTCTAAAGGTGAGTACTCTTAAAGGAGCACACTCCGGGGTCACTTAAATAATAGGTATGTCCCATATATTCCATCATTTAAAGTTGAACAGTTGAAAATCCCCTTTAGACATTATTCCATCCGCAAATAAAAAAAAAAACTAAACAAAACGTGGCTTTGGGGTTTGTGCGCATCTTTTTTATGATATTAAAAATAGTATTTGCACTCAGCTGTATAAAAAGATAAATTCCGGTCGGAGAGGAATAGTTTTGCGAGAGAGAACAATAAACGAAAACAGATTCCACCGGTGGTGTGCACGGTTAAATGCAGCTGAGGAGGAGAATGTGTGTGTGTTTGTGGATAGTGGCTTACAGGGTTGAGCATTTTGAAAAGTTGCCAACTTCAGACGGAAGCAGAACAAACGACCATCTTCTTCAACTTTTTTTGTTATAAATTTATAATTACTTGGTTAGAATTTAAAGGAGATATTCAGATTTCCTTAGTTTTTTTGCGATATTTTTCGTAAACTTTGTTCAATTTTAAAATTAATTATAAGTTTTTTTTTTTGCTCTTTTTGAGTTTTTTTTTTTATCAGAAGAACAATCGACCAAATTATGATTTTCTTGTTTCCTTCAACAACAGCAGTACAGCACTGAGGAAGGAGGAAGGAATTTCCTCTTCTGTTGTTTGCTCCAGGAGATTTACAGAGTTCATCGTAAGGCATCTTCGTGCAACTTTTCAGTTTGTACTTTTTTGTTTTCTATTTTTTGAACAAAACTTGAGACAAACGCAAACACACTTAAACGGTGCTTGCCCTTCGTCAAAATAAAATAAAACAAAAAATAGCATAACCCACACAACAACCCACCAAGGGTCCATAATACACCCATTGTGCAACTTTGTGTTCCTCTTGTTGCTTTTCCGCCAGAGACTCTTTTGCTCCTCTATTATGCGTCGGATAGCGGGCGGTACAAATATTTTATTTGATTTCGAAAGTTTGTGTTTTTCTTTTTTGAGAATTTTCAAATAAAATGAAGAAGCCAACAATTTAGAATTTCCGTTGGGGTAGGCCGTGACTAATGGATGGGATTTGCTAGGTCAATAAATTTGTGTTTAAGATGATAATGTTTTTTTTTTCGTCAGAAAACGTTTTAAAAATTGGGGTCTTTGGAGGCCAAATTATTTTTATAGGCTTAGAAAAATATGAGACACATTATTCGTTGGAAAAGAAAAAAACAAAAGAAATTTAAGAGACTGAAAATTTATAAATCGCATTAGTTCAATGGGCCAATACTTATTGTGTCCATTTGAGAGTTTTTGAAGGTTCTTTTGGTGAGTAATAGCGACTTTGTGACGAACAAAAGCTTAAAAATTTGAGAAATCTGAGAAAATGAATAATTTTTGTACAAATTTAGAACTTTATCTGTAACGAACTTCACGTTGCTAGAGACACAAAACCACCAACTACCCAACACTACCAAAACCCAAATAATCAACGACGAAGGATGTAGGTAGAAGGCAGGCATATGCAGCCAAGCAGGAGGCATACAAAGCGGCGCTGCATAGAAGGACAAGAGTTGCTCGTGAGTCGTGAGCTCTACGAGCAAAAGAGGAGAGAGGAAAGCCGGCTTCTCAGGAAAAAAAAAGAAGGGAGCATTAGAAGCGTCAAATCGAGAATATTGAGAGAGCCAACAGCAGGAATAAAGTTCGGAGGTTATATACCAGAAGGTTAAACAACTTGCTCAAGGTCATCGAGCAAGAACCGATGCACAAAATCCGGCCGTCAGGCATCAGGAACCTCTCATCGGACACGATGATAGTCAAAGAAGAAGTGAAAACGGCAATATTACGGCTGAAATCCAACAACGCCGCTGGAGCAGTCTAGCTGCCGAGTTGTTCAAAGCAGCAGACGACGATCAGCATTGTTTTCCCGATCCCGAAAAAGGGAGATTCCAGTAGCTGGCCCTACTATAGAGTGAGTCTACTTAACATCGTCTACAAGTCCTGTTTGCCGTTACAAATGTGACGTCTGACCAGTGCTTCAGTCAACCTTCGACCAAGTTTTCACTTTGCGGCAGATCTTGGAAAAAACATATATGAACTCCAAATCGATACCCACCACCTTTTCATCGATTTTGAAGCCGCGTATGACAGCATCTACAAAGACGAACTGTATAAAGTTATATCTAGTTTTGACATCCCTGCCAAGCTCGTTCGCTTGTGCTACATGACGATGTAGAACTCATGCTGCTCCATTTCCTTAACATCGTTCTTCAGAAAATAGTGCAAAACTTCACCCTCAACACCAGAGACACTATCTTCCAAAAGTCTGTTCAACTTCTCTCGTGAGAATTGAGACAGAAGCGGCAAAAATGGGTTTAGCGGTAAATGAGGGAAGATAAGTATATGCTGTTTTTGGGGAAGGACACCCTACACCGATGGCTCGGACAGAACTTCACAATAGACGCATACAACTTCGAGATAGTAAAGGAGTTTGTCTACCTAGGATCTGCTATTAACACGGGCGCTGGTGCCACGCCGAGATCAGACGAAGAATAACTCTTGCTAATCGCTTTTATTTTTGGGCTAAGAACGCAATTGAGTAGAAAAGCCCTCTCTCGAACAACAAAGGTTAAACTGTACAACACCTTCCAGTCAGCCAGTCTTGCTGTATGGTCCAGAAGCATGGACCTTGACAAAAACGGATGAATGTGCCTTAGGCTGTTTCGAAAGGAAAGTTCTTCGGGTCATCTTTGGCACCGTGTGCATTGATGGGGCATGGAGAAGAAGATGCAACAGCGAACTTTACACAAGTAGAAGAGGACTTCAATCAACTAGGAGTGCAGAGCTGGAGACAGCTAGCTAGGGACCGAGCTGGCTGGCGGAGACTATTGTTTGAGGCCCAAGTCCACGACGGACTGTAGCGCTACCTTAAGTAAGTAAGTAAGAAATCAAACAACACAACAATCCCACACTATAGGTAAAGAAGAAAACTGAACATTCCAGACTATAAAGCACCAGCCATGAGATAAGACCTGCTTGAAACAACAACACGAAATAGGTATTAAAATTAAGAGTTAAATTCTATTTGGTATCAGATTGCATCTTCAAAAATAAAATCCAAATGTTGTTTTTCCATAAAAAATCATAAATCATTGACTCGGTTCCGGTTGACGAGGAAACAAGACCTCACTGACCACTGGCATGGGTTTATTGCCCGAGATTATGTCTTATTATGACAGTCTTACTCTACTGTCAGCGAGTTTTAGGGCATAGTTAAACCCTGGTCTCCGTGAGTTTGAGCTTTGAGGCACAACTTTACTCCGCTTTCCGTGAGTGCGAGGGCTCAGTTGTACCTCGTTCTCGTTCCTAGTGAGTTTAAGGACACAAGTTTACCCTGCTCCCTGTGAATTTGATGGAACAGTTTAACCCGCTCCCAGTTAGTTTGAGAGCTTAGTTTTATCCAAGTTTGAGCGCACACTTAAACCCCGCTCCAAGATAGTCTAAGCCTATGATTAAGTTTGTTTAAAGTCATCGTGTCCGTAGCTTAGTCGTGGGTTCGAGTCCTACTCGTGCCCATGGTTTTTATTTCTACATTCACGGACACTAACTCTTGCGAAGAACTGACAAAACTTCCAAGAGTATTATCGGTCATGAAAAAGTGCTCCTCAACTTTGCCGTTCGGAATCTCGGCGTTAAATTGTAGGTCCCCTCAATTCTTCACACGCACCTAGAGGATTGTTGATGAGAGTAAGCCACTTAGGCCTTGGCTCTTCAAGAGCTGCGCGCCACTCTATTTATTTATTTATTTTAAAGTCATCGATGAGATAAGTAAAATCTGAGTTTATCTACAAATACCCTGGTTTTTTTTTGGGAAGAAAACTGGATCTGACGAGCTTACATCGGCCTCATGGAGAAGGGAACAGGTATAGCCAACGCTCAGCTAAACTTCACTCAATGTACATAATTTCTATTTGTTCAGTTTCGTCAAACAAAGCAACAGACGTGACCATATCAAAAACAACACGTACAATGCTCTGCCGGCTTGCCCACTGGTCAAATACAAAAACAAACCCTTTTTAATACAAAAAAAAAAAAAAAAAAAACTATTGAACAAAAAGAAACTCCACTTTTCAGTAAAAACAGCAAAAAACAAAACCGTTAACCTTGAATAAAATCAATTCATTACAAACCAAATTTAACAAAAAACAAAAAGTGAAAATATATTTATCTTCTTTTTTATGACAACAATGCGACTGACTTGAAAGTTTAACAGTAAGAAAAAGTATCGATACGTTTTTGCTTTCACTTTTTTTTTGTTTCTATTAAAACAAAAACTGAAACGGAAACTTAAACAGAATTAAAAACCGATAAAGATTAACCTTAAGCTTTTTCGTGCTGCAAAATAATTTTAAAAAAAAAACGAAACTAGGTTATGCAAAATTGGCTGTTTTGGTTATCGATTTGGTTATCGATTCTTCTGCATCTTAAATTTTAATGATGCATTAATGCATCCGATTAAGGTTTAAGACTCCGATTTAACCTCCAACAAACTGAAAAATTGAGGTTAAGACGAATGATGCGCGTGTTTGATTCGCAAAACAGGTTCAAAGATGAACATTTTCACAACATGCCCTCCAATTGCAAGACGCAATCGAAATCGAAAACCAGAATTTTAAATTTCCCACTGTGATTGGTACCTATTTAATTGTCTACAACATTACTGACCTGCTCACTGTAACCTTATCAAATTACTCGTAAATTATTTCGATTCCATTCAAAAGGCGAACACCACTGATTGAAATCAACGTCAACAGCCTTAGTGGTTTATGAGTTGGGTATGCAACTTATTGGGGGCTCAAGCGGTTAAACTACAAACAAGTACTTAACCTCATTTCAAAGCCGCAGCTCAGCAAGCAGCAAGCAAAACAAGAAATAACTTAGATTTCATCGCAATCGCGTCAACACCAAAGACAAAAAAATTGATGGCCTCTGACTTTGGCGTTTGGCTGCAAGCACTTTTTCTCACAGAAAGAAATGAAATTGGCTACCGTCTCGAGTCTCGACTTGTTGCAACGGGACACCATTTTGTACAAAACACAAATTGGCGGTTTGACATTGTTCCAGTAGTAACGACCCGATAGCGATCTATGTTAATAAAGACGCAACAGCATAAGCTATCATCAAGCTTGTCTAGATTTGGGAGATGGGAGGTAAAAGGTATCAAGTTGGAGTTGGATTTTAAAGACCCGGGCAATGTTCGAAAGGCGAACTTGATGGGGCAATTACAGTGCAATATATTTTCATAAGCACTCTCCTATCTGTATCTGTATCTCCTGGCGTCTTCGGTCGTTTTTTTTTAGATGCGAAAAAGCGAAAGAGCTATTTTTAGACTTGTTTCCCCTTCTTTGGATTTGCATCCATATTTGTTGTTTCTGTTCGTTCTTTTGTGGAGAAGCAGCACACGAATATTAAAATCACGTTTTCATGTTTTGCATGCCGGCTTTTGGTGTTACTTCAAACGACAAGACGCTGACTAGACGAATCGAACGACGAACGACCGAATAAAAATATTTTTTAGGTCTGGCTCCTTTAGTTTTTATGATGGAGTATCTGTTTTCCATACAAGAGTCATATGAAATTGAAGGTAGGGAAGTGGGTATTTATAATTGGGTGTCAGGCAGACTGATTGTTTGTTGTTGTTTTAAATAGATTTTTGTTTTGTTGCTCTTTTTGGAGCTGTTTGGTTCGTGTGACCTTGGCCTTTTGCATGTGAGTGAGTGTGTGTCTCGAAAGGCAACGAAATGAGAATAAGAACATGCACCGACTGAATCGAGGCCGAAACCAACACACAGCTTGCTTTTTTATTAACAAATCAATTATTAAGAGCGAGGTATCACAAGAAAGCGAATGCAAATTCCAGTGTAAGGGAAAGCAAGAGTTTGAGTTTTGAGGGAATTTGGATCGTGTTGGAAGGTTTTTTCTTCCAATTTGTTGAATGGATTTGATTGAATGTTCTTGGCCTGGCATGGGATTTGTTCATTCGCCTGTCTTCAATCGTTTTATACAAAAGTAGCATGGTTCAAATCGCAGTTAACATCACCAAGACGCCTTTGAGACTTAATTGTGTGGCTGTGTGGCAACTGGAGAGGAGAGTCAAACTGGATTAACCAGTCCTCGTCGTAATGCAATTCAAGTTGCTTAGGATAAGTTTGCGAAGCAGCGATACGCCTTCCGTTGCTGAGAACCTTGTTATCTAATGATTTTGTTGACTTAGAATATGGATCTGCATCCTGATCTTTCTCGAACTCCGGAAGAAGCACAAAGAAAACTGAACCCTATATGCCTGCCACATCCTCCGAGCTCCGATATGCAGCCCTACACTCATACTAAGACAACTAATGAACAGGAGGATTCCTTCCTCATTGATGTTGTCGTGCAGACTTTTCTTCAGGCTACTGCGTGATATGTTGAATGTTGAGCTGTTGTGGTTGATTAGTGCAGGTTCGGCAATTAATCTCTAGACTTCAGCAGACACACGAACGTCTATGCGGACCGTAGGGTGATGTGGAACATGAGTATTGCTTACCTTATCAGTTTACTAATTTACTAAAGGAAGGCGAGATGTGTGTTTCCTTCCTTTCGGCCAAAACTTACCATTGCTCTTTATAGCTTAAGAGGCTTTCATATGCGGCTAAAAACTCTTGAAAAACAGTCTCGAAATCGCTGTGAAACAACGTCAATCTCTCAAATCCTTTCAAAGTATGCTGAAATATGTAGGTTCATAGCTATAACCTCGGTGGAGCTTAGGGCACGTTCTTTTCGAACAAGGCGAGCATTCTACTATCGATTGCATTCCATTACTTGAAGAGCATTATTTTTATTTTCAAAAATAACTTTTCGAAAAGCACACACTTCCTAAACCAAACAAAACAGCGACAAACAAGAATTCAACAAAATTCATTCCGTACATTCCAATGAAACGCCTTTGGCTGTAGCACAATCGACAGTGGCAACGTTCTGCCTGCCTGCTGGCTCCTCCTCAGAGATTAAGTTCAAATGAAAAATACAAAAATGTTCTTTCCAAATGCCGCATCGGAATGTGGCTGCCAAATAGTTTGGCAATCGAACCCAAATATTGATTATTTGATTACAAATTTCTTGCACGCCTCGCTCGACTTTAAGTGTGTCTGACTTGTGTCTACTCATCGATCCACACAGCCTACCCATAAAGACTTCTAATCTCGTTCAAGAGTGAAATGTAGGAGTGCAATTTTCCGAGCTATGCGCACATCTGCATTTCATTTTTTTTCATACACAACATATCGTTGACACAGATTACGTAAAGACTTTTTTTTGTACAAAAACACAAACAGGCAGAAGATGGAGCTCTCAGCTCACACATCATATCCATCATAATGCTCATGATTCATCTAATTTTGCTGATTGCTTCATCCCGGTCGGTCTCCTGCATGCCTATGTGCCTGAGGGTGATATGGGGAGCTGTGCGAAAATAGTTTCCAATGACAGAGTAGGGTAGACATGGGGGAGTAAAAAAGCAAACAAAACTAATAAAAAAGGAGAGAAACAGAAAACAAAAACTAACAAGCAAAGAGGACTATCTGTAATGGGACATGCACATTGCATTCCGTGAACAAGAACAAGTGAATATAACCACTTCTGGACATGGACGACAAAAAAAGAGCACACAACTCGCAGTGACAACGACAAAAACAACAAAAAGAGAATGTTTTCAAGTCTGAACTAAAAAAGGGCGTGTATCCTTTGCTACACCAGCAACATAGTTGCATGTAACACTCCATCTACTGACTCCAGAGTTCACAGCGACAGAAATCATCTCCAGTGAATGGTAACAGAAAAATAAATTCAAAACAAAGTCGGGATTATGCAAGGCGCTTTGAAGCTGAAGGGAATAGGGATTATTGACCGCATCACACTGAATTCCTAATCAATGAGCCACCAGACCTTATACAGTCACAGTGCAGGCTGACCGAAGACCAAACACCGCACCGCACACGCAACTCGAGCTCCATTGTGTCAACAAAAACACAAAAACAAGAAAAGGGAAAAAAATACAAGAAGAAAAAAACAAGCGTGAGGAGAGGAATTCAAGAAATTCCTTAAACAAAAAAATGAGAGAGACTTCGACTAGGATTACAATTATTGTTGGACTTACCAAAACAGCGCTTTCACGGACAACTTGTGAGACCGTCTCCCGTAGCTGAGCAGCCATTCCCGGCTTGTTGAGGCCACGGGTGAATTTCCTCTCGGTCATTTTCGTCGATTTTTGTGTAATCCTTTTTGCTTATTCCGAAATATTGGTTTCCGTTCGTCGGGCTTCAATTCAGAATTTATGCAATTTTTTTTTTTTTTATTTTTCACTTTATTTGAAACAGGAAATCACTTGTTTATTCACATTTTACCGGGTTTTCGTAGTTTGTTTTTCACTTGCAAAATTATTTACGTATGGATAGATTTTTCACTAAACCGGTGGTTTAAGATTTTGGTGTATTTTTCCTCCTGTTTCAATTGATTTTATTTTTTTTTTTCAATCACGGGTTGTTGGCTTTAAATAGGTAAACAATTGAATTTTGTTATACACTACACTCAGTTGAGAATCACATACAATTTGTTGAATGATACAGACACAACAGGGTGGGTGGTGAGAAGCGAGGCGGAAGGTAAAAGGTGTGGATTTTCAGATATACAAATGCAAACAATGCAAAAAAGACAAATTTTACACTTTTTTTATTTTACTTTCATCCGACACAAATTATTCGAACTTTACAAGACAACGCGTCGAAAACGACTGTCAGAATTTTTGTTTGAAAAATTTCAAGTTGTCCAATTGAAATTGATTGCGTCGACGTGAGGCATCGCATGGAATGCATAACACCAATGGTGATGCCAAGTGCATAACATTTATTTGTTAAAGGGGTGGACACAAGGCTTTTTTTAAAATCGTGAAATTAGAGAATTATGTCATATTTGAAAAAAAATCTTCAGGCTATGTGCGCATTGCAGTAAAAAGTGTGTTGAAACTTGACGTTGGGTTAAATTTTAACAACATGTTGAATAAAATGTGTTAAAATTACACTAGCTGCAGATGAGGGTTAAAATATGACAAAAAAATAATTAGAGTGGCGCGACAGCTCTTGAAGAGCCAAGGCCTAAGTGGCTTACTCTCATCACCAATTCTCTAGGTGCGTATGAAGAACTGGGGGGGGCCTACAATTTAACGCCGATTCCTAACGGCAAAGTTGAGAAGCACTTTTTCATGACAGATTATACTCTTGGAAGTTTTGTCAGTTCTTCGCAAGAGGCAGTGCCCGTGAAAGATGAAATAAAACTATGGGCAAGAGTAGGACTTGAACCCACGACTTTCTGCTTAGCAGCCAACGCACCTTACCACTAATAAACTACGACAGTAGTCGTTATTTTGAGCTAATATGTTTAACCCAATTCGCACACGGAATCATTTAATATTTTGCCAATTAAAAGTAGTAAAAATTTTTAGTGTATTTCCGTTTCTTAATGTGTTTGTAAGGATTAAAACCATCCCAATGACTTCTATGTTTTCAATATGTCCCTTTTGGAATAAACTTAGTGCAGTATTAACATTTTTAAACGATTTTTTCTGTCAAAAATACCAGCTTGGTGCTTATTCCTTTGATTTTCATTCCATTCTACCTGTATAATTTGTCCTCTATGCCTTCTACGATCAAAAGTCAGCAAAAATCAGTACGGACGTCTACACTCATCATTTTATCTTTCTTTATATTTATTTTTGGCATAACTTTTTTAAATTCTTTCTTTTGCATGGCAGTTCCCCACGTGAGATAAAACGTCACTTTGACATCTTATTAGAAAAAAAAAGAGTTGGTAGAAAATTTTCCAAAGGATTTTTTCATTCATCGTAAAAAAATGGCATCGATTTTACGTTCGGGAAAATTATTTCGTTATTTTGCTGGTTTAACACGAAGTGTTGTCTTCCAATCTGCTCGCGAAACTGAAGGAAGTTTTGTCCAGAATCAACAATGTGTTTGCAGTAATTTAATCAAGTAAGTCCGACAAATTTCCGTTTACAAAAAGCCGCAGTGGGGTTACGTATTGGATGCATGTAAAAGATACCATCCCGGCTCTTACGCAACAAAATGAAATCATTTTGAAAATCTTTCATCAATATCTTATACAATTTTTCCACAAAATCTTGTTTCGTGTTTTCAATTCATGGATTAAGTTTAATTTTATTGTTTCTAACCTTAAATCTATTGATTAACACATTTTCCTCTTGCAGTGGCTATGCAACCACAGCTGCCAAAAGTGACATCAGTTTGGAAAGGCAACTCAAACGTCTCGATTCCGATGTCCGACGGACCGGTCGCATCGCCCGTCGTGATATCGAAGAAGTTCTTGACGAAATTCGTCATCAGCGCTCTGCGACAAGCTCCCAATCGTTGCTGGTCATTCGATGTTGCGGAAATTTAGTACCGGAAGAGTTGCCAGAAGTTCGCACAGCTCTGGTGCAGGAAATATGGAACACTTTGAATTCGTTGAATGTTCCCATGGATATTTCCCACTACAATGCTTTGCTCAGAGTCTATTTGGAGAATGAACATCCATTTTCGCCGGCTGAATTCTTGTCTGAGCTCGAATCCAAAGCCATTGAACCCAATCGAGTGACTTACCAGCGATTGGTGTTGAGATACTGTCAACAGGGTGACATCGATGGGGCTACGAGGATTTTGGAGTACATGCGAGAAAAGAATTTGCCCGTCAACGAGGCCGTCTTCAATGCCTTGATCTTGGGACACTCACAGGTAAATTGGAATTTGTCATTCATTGAATTTTAAGTGAATCGTTCTTTTTTATAGGCAAATGACATCGAATCGGCTAAATCCATCCTCACAGTTATGAAACAAGCGGTCTCGAACCCAGCGCCGACACCTTTACGACTCTTCTCTGCTGCTACGCTCGTCACGGCGACATCGATGCAATTCTCAAAACCATCGAGGAATGTGACAAGAATGAAATGTTTCTGCTCGACAAAGACCTCCTCGATGCTGTCTATGCCCTGACAATCAACGGCCACGAATCCAAAGTCGATCAAGTCTTGGCGAAGCTGAAAAAATTCACCGGCTTCAATCAGGAAGCCGTGAATGTTATCCTCCGGCTTGTGAATAAAGGCTACGACGATGTTGCCTTGAAGGTCCTTCGTCTTATGCCACGCGGTACCCGACCCGATGGACAACTTGTCGACGTTGGAAACTTCTATATTCGTCAAATGGTCAAAGTCAATCGACCAATTGAGAAGATCCTCAGCATTTGCAAACTATTGCAGGAAGAAGGACTTAACCCGAAAGCCCTCCTCATCGCCACTGAAGCTGGACTTATCAATGGAGCCAATAACACAACTCTGCCACTGCTGAAAGAGCTCAAGAACTCAGGTTTTCCAATCAGACAGCATTACTTTTGGCCGCTGTTCTGCTCGGCCGAGTCGAGCGAAGTCATTGAAATTATTGAGAAAATGCAAAGTGAGTTCTCGGTTACACCGAATTCCGAGACTGTTCGAGAGTATGTCATTCCCAAGCTCAATGAAAAGCGTATCGATCGTGTTGTCACCATCCTTACCAATGCCGGTATCTCCAATGGCACAGCCGCCTCATCAACTGCTCACAACGCTCTGCAAGCGAACCAAATTCGAGAAGCCGCAAATCTAGTCGAAACTTATAGAGCCTTCTATGCGCCTTCTCTATTCAAGTATCCCCTGATTCAAGCTCTCAGCAAAACCAACGACTATGATTCGTTCACAAGAATCGTTCGTCAAATCCATGACAATCTCAGCAAGGAAAATATAATCTCCGCCGCTAGCCAGGGAGAGCTTGCAGCCGACGAGACTGCTGAAGAAGGTGACCAGGTGAAGTCTGAACAAAAACAAGTCGAAACGGAAGCTGTACTACAAAACACTCGTTCTGGATTCATTGGTCAAATTGTCAACGATGCGGCAAATTACTTCCGCAACAACCGGGTCGAAGTTCTCGAGAATATTCTCACTCGTCTGGTTGACCAGGGTCTGTCAATGAATGGAGCATCAGCTACAAAGATCCAAGATCGTCTTGGATCGGAAATGACTCCGAAAATCTCTGAGCTCCTCAGCAAAATGACGTCCGGCGAATTGGAGCCTATCCAACTGAATACACCCTCGTCCCGTAAACGCACTCTGGACAAACTCAATATCGAGGAGTTGGAACGTTACATTGCCAATCAGGAGGCAAAGGGTGAGAACACAAATCCCATTAAACGCCAGCTCCTGATCACTTGCTTCAAGTCGAAGAACGTTGAAAAGACTCTGGAAGTCATCGAGCGACTAGAAGCAGAGAAGTTTGTTATTCCCAGTGGAGTCTGGGCCCAACTTGTCGATCTCTACGCTCAAAACGACCGTCTTGAAGACGCCCTGAAGCTCTACAACAAACTAAAGACCGAAGATCCATCATTCTTGTTGGACAATTTAAAGACTGTTCGAATTGCAGAATCCTTGGCCAAAGCTGAAAGAATCGATGAGGCAATAGACTTCCTCCAGAAGAACAAAAAGGACGAATTCCGCAACGACAACGATGGTTCATTCATGTACACATCGGCCTGCTGGAGGCTGCTGAACCAATTGGCCGAAGCTGGAAATGTCGAAAAGTTGCAATCGATGTTCGACGCTCTGGTTAACAATAATTACATCGTGCCGACAAACATTCTCCTCGGACCGCTAGTTAAGGTCCATTTGGTCAAAGATGACATTCAGAAGGCCATGGACAAATTCGAACAAATCACCACGACTTACAAATCGACTCCATGGAAGAATGAACTCGCGTGTCGATTGATCCAGAAGGAAGACGCAGCGAATCTGCAAAAATTGACAGACTTGAGTACAGGCATACACGGCGAGGTGAACAGTTTGTATGACTTGGTTCTCTCCTTCGTCGAATGTGGACGAATTCGTCAAGCCAGGAAGATTCTCGAAACGCCCGGACTTCGTACCAGGCCAAAGCGTATTGATTTCGCCTGCGAAAGGTATCGCAACGAAGGTATGGTCGAAACGCTCGAGGGTCTCATTGAGGCAACCAAAGACCTCCAGCACATCGATCGTCAATCGATATTCTATAATCTCTTGCTGAGCTACTGTAAAAAAGACGAAGCCGACAAGGCTCTTGGTTTGTGGGATAAAATGCAGGAGGAATCGATTACTCCCAGTGACGAGTTCCTCTTGAAACTGGCTCAATTGCTGAAGAGCAAGAATATGGAAGTTCCTTTTGCTGTACCGCAGCAAACCCAAAGCGAGTCGTCGAAGCCAGCTCCAGTTCAAAAAGAACCCAAACAACAGAAACAGAGTGCAGCTCCTACAGCTAGTTCGGACCAGACTCCAAACCTTTTGAGTGAATTCCGCGCTGCATTGCGAACGACCGATGTAGACAAAGCCATTGCTCTGAAGGAAAAACTGCCCACCGGTCAATGGCCAAGTGTCAATGATATCTCCCAAATCGTAGAAAATCTGATACACGCTCAACGCTTGAGTGAAGCCACAAAGTACGTCTTTGAATTGCTCGACAGCAATCGACGACCAATTCCGAAAGTTTTCAAATTTTATTTAAACAAAGTCGCTGCGTCCGGAGATGTCGAAACCATCGAGAGAATCGGCGAGAAGCTCACAAATGAACAGAAGAAAGTTGTATCATTTGACAACCGCTATTGCCACGCCAACATAACCAGCGGAAAGTGTGAAGAGTATCTGAATGGACTGGCTAAATTGATTGCAAGCGCCACAACCCCCGACGAGATCTCGAATGCAGCGAACAAATTCCCACGCGGCGGGTCGTTGGGCATTCTCGAAAAACATCCAGAATTATTGGTCAAATGTGAGTATAGAAATCCATCCCTTAAATTAACCAATTTGACTTTCTGATCTTTCTCTTTCAGTTGAGGAGTTGGCCAAGGCCTATGCCGAGAAGAAAGTTATAGCGCCAATGAACGTCCTCTGGATGTTCCACTTGATCAATGGCAACGAAGCTGCTGCCAAAGCAATCTGGGACAAATACCTCATCAACGAACCACGTCTGATGTTCCAGCGAATTTTGCAAACCTCTCGCGACAATAACGACGAGAAACTAGCTCACAACCTTATCAATCAATTGGTAAAATCAAAACTAACCGGCGGAGCAGTTGGCAATGCCTACAGCTGCCTCATAGACATCCATTGTGCCAAGGGAGAGTTCGACAAAGCATCGGAGGTACTAAATAATGCCCTCAAGACCGGCCCAATCGATCACATCAACCGCACTGCTTTGATTCGTCTTAAGAATGGCCTCGAAGCCAGTGGCAAACAATTCAAACACACAATTCCCGAGAAGAAAAACGAAAAGTCTCCGGCACAGCCAGGCAGTAGTAGTTCAGACAGTAGCAGTAGTGGATCATCGAGCAGTGACGATGACGACAGCAGTCCAAAACAACACCATCATCATACAAAAAATTAAATTAAAGAGACGATGTTAAGTATTAGTGTTAAGGAGATGAGTTACGAGTTCTGGAGAGCTGCGATTGAATGGAAGTTCATTTTAACCAAAATAACTATTGTAGACATTTATAATTAGTTCTTAATGCCATCATCACTGTTGAAAGCAAATGCATTTGCAAGTTAATTCAGTTAATAACAAACATAATAAAACTAAAAATAGACAAAATGTACCTTTGTTTGATTCAACGTCGTCGGATGGATCCAGGGGAACTCTAAGTTCCGAGAGTGAGCGGGCCTCAAAAGATCACAAACAAGATCCACCACTGAGTTGTTTTTTTTTTACCTTCCCATATCCATCGAATCGACCTTTGCCTCTTTTTTTGTGTCGACAACTGTTAAGCCAGCACATTAATTTTGCATAAAGTTAAAGTCCATTTTTATGAAATTGATAATTTGGGGCAAAAATTGTGGTTTTTGAAACTGCTGCTGAAATGAATTTTTAATTAAAGAAAAAACTCTCTTACCAACAAGTTACACCTTTGTACGTTTTATTTATGCAAATTACAAAAGAGAGAAAACAAAAATCGTATATCTACTTAACATACTTTCAAAAATAAGCTAAGAAACCCGGTTTAGGTTTCCAGCTCCAAATTAATGTTAATTTTGTCGAATTAATGAGTCTTCTTTGATTTGTCTTTTGGACTGCTAGAACTGCCGCCTAGAATTTTCCTTCGTTGAGCGAACATATGCAAATACATTTGAGGGAACAGCGGAATGTAGAGAAGCATTACAATCCAGAGGAGGTAGAAATAAGAGAATGTGGCATTTAGACTGTTGGGCATTTCCGTTGACCAAATTTTGTTGTGCGAGCGAAGCTCTGTGCCCACCAGAAGCACAACAATTCTCCGGTCACACCGATCGGATAGAGAGCAATGAATGTTGTATAACGCAGCCACACTACAAAATGAGGCACAAGCTTGACAATGTTCAGGGCGTAGTAGCCATAGCGAATGATTTCGGTGACGGCCCATGCAAATAGTGCAATTGGAAGGCCGGGAGAAACTTTGCCAGTTGGAGTGGCCATGACCACACCAATAACGACCATCATTCGACTCAACACTTGGAATGTTGTAATCACTGGATTACTTTTGACTAGACCCATCGCAGCGTTGATTATTTCTACGGCAGCGGCATTCTGGAATACAATTACAGCCAATTTGGTGTAGTCCCATAGAGTAGTTTTGGCTCTGAATTCTGGTCCGGCAATAAAGTAATAGTTGGCAAGTTGGTAAAGGATGTAGCTCCAGCCGACGACCTGAGTGGCATTGTAACCGAAGAGGTATGCTTTGGTGAGGAAGCCTTGTTCTTGTTTTGGTTTAGCTGCTTTCGACTGGGACATGGCGCTAGGAATTTTTCCTCTCTCGTCAGTTTATATATGCAAGATTGAACTTTCACCTGTGGGGTGATGTGCTACAAGCTATAAGCTTTCACTACAACTTCGAGACTACGAAAGAAGAACGACCGAAGTTCTTTTCCTCTAGCTAGCTAGTTGATGGTGTCAAAAAAAAAAATGATGAGATGACAGTTTTAAAAGTTGTCAAATGGATGCGTTTCGGGTTATTGATAATAAAGGGTGTTTGATAATTTTTTTTAGACATTTTCTTTGACATAAATTCTTGAAATAATATGAATATGTTAGTCTGCTATTACACGATGCCTCACGGCTCACATGAGTGCGAAAAACAAAGCAGATGTGAGAAAATGAGATGCAAAAAAAAATTTCCGGTGAGTCTCGGGCAAATTTTTAGTAGACTCACTTTGACGTTTCATTTTTCTCATATTCGTTTTACGCTGTTCTTTTTCATTCGATTTTCTTGTTGCTAGGATAAATACATCGGATTTGTTTGAAAACCAGAGAGGAGTTGCAGACAAATTCAAATTCAAGCCAACGAGAAGGAGCATTTAAAACAAAACAAACAATAATTGTCAAGTTTGAGGCATGGGGCACGAGTCAACGTGTAATAGCGTTTGCCTCAGCGAATAAAAATTTATAAGGAAATTCAAAAGTGAGACGCGAGTCGTGAGTCAACGTGTAATAGGGGACTTACATTTCTACAAATTAAAATCAATTTGAAAAGTTTATTCCAATTTGTATGTGCCGTTTAACCTGCATCACACGACTGATGAATTCTGCAGAGATAAAATGACAATTCAGTAAAAAAGTATTTTCATTTGACGTCTTTAAAAGTCTAGCAGTAAAACCAGCAAGAAAAATAGCCCGCGTTCTATCACCGCAATACAGCATCAGATCACGTAGTGAAGCCCTCAACGATGCTATTTTATAGAACGGCACAGCCAGCAGAGAAGCAAGCGAGCTTTTCTCTCAGGAGAATTTGCGTCGTGTGAAGCGAACCTTAAGCATTTGCTTACAACCTTAATGACAGCAGTTGACCTTTCACTTTGAACACACCCCGCAAAATATTTCTATACGTCAAAATGCGCTTTGACAAAAACGTAAACAAATTACATATTTCAAATTCATCATCGTCGGTGTTTTGTACTTTTCCAGTATCGCCAAAAGATAAAAACTACACTCCAATAAAATACTTAATTGGTTTTGTATAATAAACAAATAAATCATGAAAACCACTTGTCCCGCGTTCCGATTTGAGAATTACGATAACGATGTCCACTTTAGCAGTTGTAAACCAGTCCCCACGATGGCGGCTACAACGCCTATTGAAACCACCGTCGTTGTGATTCATACGTTCTTCACTATTCTGCCGATTGTCTTCTCGGTTTTTGGTTCCCATATTCTTTCTCATAAGATTTCCAAAGATGTCTGGAAGTACCTCATTGATTTCCTGCTGATCGTGGTTCCAATCATTTTGAACGTTACAATCTGCAATCCGTATGTTGAAGTGATATCAGTCGTCCTCCTACTTTCATCGGTTGGGATTCTAAGGAAAAAACAGGTAACTCCCTATGCTTCAAAGCAAAAAGTCATCAGTTTGGGTCATCAACCCAATTCCTTAACTCTGATTCGATCGACAATCAACATCATCACAGCTGTGTGTATACTCGCCATAGATTTCTCAACATTCCCCAAATCGTTTCGAAAGAGTCGTTACTACGGTGTCGGTTTGATGGACACTGGCATTGGTTTGTTCGTCTTTAGCATGGGCATCGTTTCAAGACCACCGAAAACTCGCAAGGACATCTTTAAAATTCCCAAAGTCGTGTTTCCTTGTCTAATTCTGGGATTGGCGAGAACAATTGTTATTCAAGCAATCAACTACCATCAAGACGACACTGAATATGGCAAGCACATGAATGCTTTCTTCACTCTTGGACTCACCAAACTCTTCGGTGGATTGATAAGTGCCATTATTGGATCGAATTTACCGTTGCTTCTTCTTGGACTGTCGATTCTCGCTACACACGAGTGCCTCCTTCTTTATAAAGTTGCTGATTTTGTATTGGACAGAAGGGATGATCGTTCGACGTTTTTTCTCGCAAACCGCGAAGGAATTTGCTCTCTTCCCGGGTTTGTGGCAATCTATTTGATAGCTATGTACATTGGACGTTTCCTGTTCACCGAAACTACTCTTGTAGTCGAAGATTACTCAAAGAAGGTTAAACGATTGGCTGTTATGGCTGCTTGCGCGTGGATTATCACATCTCTCTGTATTCCAACAATTCAAATATCCCGACGGATATCCAACTTTGGGTATGTTTCATGGATTTTTTCGATTGCTTTGTCGATTCTCCTGCTTTACATTATCATGGCGGATTATGTGTTCTTTGCGTGGTCGACGACTTCTGCAGAGTACAAGGTGCCATCGCTTATGGAAGCGACGAATCGCAACGGATTGGTATTCTTTTTGTTGGCAAATGTCCTCACGGGTTGTGTCAATATGTTTCTGGAGCCAGCGAATCGAAGTCCCGCCATGAGTATTGTGATTTTAAGTTTGTACATGCTGTTATCCATTTCTGTAGTTTATACTTTGTTAAGATTTCGTATTAAAATTGCGTAAGTTGTTCAAGAAGTCGTTTTGTTTTGTTTATTTGAGGTACATAGGCAGTTATAATAATATAAATTGAAGGCGGGGAGAGGGAGCCTCGCAAGCAAACAAATTTGTCCTTAACTTAAAATTTCAGCTAGCAAAGTAAATTGTATCAAAAGCAAAAAGTTTAAAACCTCACAATTCACTCCATTCTCTCTAGGAAGTCACTTTCAATCGAGAGTTGTGGCTTTTTTTCTGCATGGGGAGCATTGAGACATTTCTGAGCCCATTGCATTTTCTCGTCACGTTCGACAATCTTTTCCATTGGTGTCCAGCTAGAGTCGAATTCGAGTCGATAGCTGCCAATGAATTTGTGATCGCATGATCCATTCCATTCCTGAGTTCAAGAAAATATCAACAATAAACAAAAATGACAACAAAGAAAACCCTAATGACGAAATTGCTTACGGCTGGTGATAACATGCTGAAATAATGCTGACCCGATGACCTTTGATAAAGATGATAAATGTTGCCAGGCTTCTTGGCGAAATTACAAGCAGCCGCATGAAGAATTCGACTTTCTTCGGTTTCTTGTAGAATTGAGGCGGCTTGAGCTTGCAGCATTTTTATCTTTTTTACATTAAAATAAAAGTTGTAGAAGACAGAGCTTGAGGGCAGGCATCATGATAAAACAAACGACTTACCTGATCGAGAATCAGAGTTAGTTTTCCACAAGCATTCGATTGCAAATGCTGATCGGCTTGTTGGATTTGTGTGGCCAGGGAGATTATGTCGTTTGCATCATGCATGGAAACACGGCTTGGATCTAGGAGACCAACACCATTTGGCATTGGATTCCTCTCGACGAGTTGAGCTAAAAATAGAATGAATTTGGTTAAACGTTCGATGTTTGAGGATTTTTTGTTGGGTGGATACCTTTCTTGACTGCAACTTGATAGGATATTCGCTCCATGCTGGCTCGTCTTTTCATAATAAATTAAATAAAATGGAAATTAGAGAAATAAACAAATTAAATTCAAGAGGAATTTATTTCACCACTTACCAGCGTGTTGTTTTTATGAGGGTAGATAAGGACTGTCAATTTGTGACAATTGATTCGAAAAAGCAGCTGATGGTGGTACTCAGTTAAAGCTGGAAGCACAAGGAACATTTCTCAGAAGGTATATAATTTTAGATAAAAGATGATTCCATTTTGATTATTTTTTTCAAAATCTAAATTCAATACAAGATACTGGAAATTTAGTTGCTCAGAGTGCGAACAAGAAGTTTAAAAACCTCACTCCTATAGTTATGGGGTGAGTATAATGTCACTTGGAACCTTCTCATGCTAACATGTGGCTTTCTTACAACCAAGGAGAATTGCTAATAAAATTCTGTTTTTTGGCATGAAGGAAAAGTCCAAAAACGAATCAATCCCTTTTTTTTGAATGTATGTGTTGTCTAATAAGCTGTACTGTAAAATCGATTTGTACATGAAAACAACAATAGAAAACTAAGAAATGTCAAACTCGTATTATATGTGTAAAATCCGTGTACAAGTATGTGTAAATCCTACTCCAAAAAGAGATTCGAGAGAAATCAATCCTTCGGGAAATAAATTCAATTTCTTTGTGAAAGAAATGCGTTTAATGGAAAAAATTGCCACCTTTAACGTCACGTATCAATTCTTGGGTTGTAAGAAAATCCACCTTGTGAGCTTGTGACAGACGTCATTGGTTGTTTGATCAATAATCCCGCATTCCTTTGCTTTTGAAGTGTTGAGTTTACTGTTGTGGAATTTAAACAATTCGTTAGCTGTGAGCTGTAGTAAATGTAAGCGTCTAGATAGTTTCTTATTCATCGACTGAATCACTTTTCAAAGTTTGTGTTGTTTTTTTTGGAATTTGAATTTGTTCAAACGATTTAAGCAAAATTTATTTTGATTCAACCGGTTAAAACCGTTTCCAATCGAACAAACAATTTTCTGTTGCACATGCCCATTCCATTTGTTATCACCCTAATTGACAACTGTCAGCTGACTCATATGACATTTGTGTTGCGTTGTTGTCCATAAAAATAAAAATAAATTTCACGGGAGAAACTTGCGTTACATTTTTTGTTATTTTGTTGTTTAAATTATCTCCATTTTTCTAAAAATACACTTAAAACATTTCATTTGAACCACCGCCATGGAAGGTGAAAAAATCGAGATGTGCAAAAGCCTCATCGAATGGTTTAAAACGCTAAATCTTAAAGCCCCTCATAGCAATGCAGAACAACTCAGCGATGGCGAAGCCTTGGCTCAAGCCCTCAATCAATTTTCACCAGATTCGTTCACGGGTAATTAATCATATTTGACATTGAGACTTTCTAAACTTGTAATTTCATTTGTCTGTTTGGTTAAAGATTCATGGCTCTCGAAAATAAGATCCGATTGTGGCACCAATTGGCGTCTGAAAATGAGCAACATGAAAAAAGTCATCGAGGGCGTTTATGACTACTACACCGACATTCTCAACTACACCTTATCCGAGTATCCCCGCCCAGATGCACAGAAAATCGCCGAAAAAGCAGATATGATTGAATTGGAGCGTCTGTTACAGTTGATTTTGGGTTGCGCGGTCAATTGTGCCGACAAACAAGACTACATCACACAAATTATGGAATTGGAGGAGTCTCTTCAACAGAACATTATGCGAGCTCTTCAAGATCTCGAATCGACTCTTCAGGGTTCCTCGCCGTCTAGAAATTCCATTTCAATGGTTAACTTTGATTTCAAGCTTCTGCAAGAAGAACGTGACGCTTTGGCACAAAAGTGTTTTGAGGCCGAGAAGAAAATTGTCTTGTTGGTTGAGGAGAAAGCCATCGTCCAGCAAGAATTGGCTAAACTGCAACTTGAAATGGAAAAGCATGAAAATCTGGCGACGATAGGAGATGATGGCACGTCACTGGGACCAATGCAACCGGGATCCGCTCGCTACAATGATTTACGTCGTCAGTTGGAACTGTTGAAAGATGAGCTCCTCCAATCGGAAACCGCTCGGGAAGATTTAAAAATGAAAACCCAGCAACAGGAACAGGAATTAGTTACTTTGCAGCAAAAAATTGATGAGTTAATGGTAAATTTTGTTATCTCTCAAAGAAATCCAATTAAAATTGATTCCGTTTACAGCAAAACACTGCCGAGTTCTCGCAACTAAAAGATGAACTCGATATTCTCCGAGAATCAAACGATAAGCTTAAATTCTATGAAACCCAATTGATAACCTACAAAAAGAAACTAGAAGACCACAACGATTTAAAGAAGCAAATTAAAATGCTAGAAGATCGAAGTGCGGAATATCTGCAGCAGAACGCTGCCTTTGAGGAAGATGCTAAAAAGTTCGCAACGGTTAAGGGGCAAGTGGAGCTTTACAAGAAAGAGGTAAATGGCAATTGCTGTAAAATCAATCGCAGTGTTTAATTTATTTTTGCTTCTTTTTTAGATTCAAGAGCTTCATAAGAAACTTGACAATGAACTAAGCAAAAACGACAAATTGGAATTCACTAAAAAGAATCTGGAAAGCAATCTGAGTGCCCTGCAAATGGCCAAGGAAAGTCTGTTGAAGGAACGAGACAACCTGCGGGAGATGGTGGATGAACTGAAGTGCGGACAGTTGTCAACAAGAAAAGGTACACTTAATGTTTCTATTGTTTTGAATTTGGTATGCGTGTTTTTCGGTTTTATTTTAATTGTGTATGAGTTGTGTGTGTGTGTTTGGTTTAAGCTGAATTAGATAAACAAAAAGTTCTAAAGAACGAAACAATATCCCATTCAGAAAGTGGCAACACAATGTCAAAGGAATTGCAATCTCCCGGTTTGATTGAGAAAATCGAACGTCTGGAGGCCGAAAACAAAGCCTTGCGGAAGGCCAAGGTGGACAAACAGCCTTAGCGGTAATTATATATTCCTTTAACCTAAAGAAACAAATTCAAACAAAAATATCACCTTGAAGCAATTGCTTGACGATGCAAATAAGCGCAACGACAATCTCAGGGAACAACTCAAATCAGCAAATGAGACAGTTTTGTCTCTAAAAATGGAAGCCACCAAAATCGATCCTGAATTTAAAGGGTTTGTCCTTCTTATCACATGTAAAGGGTTCAAAATTCAGTATTTTCCTTTTGTTTCAGTGGCGAAATGGACAAACATCTCAAACAGCTTATTGAACTCAATGAACAAAAGAGTAAGTTTTATGGTTTTTCTTTGTTCTTTGAAACTAATAAAACTGTTTGTATTCCAGCAATCCAATTGGAAGAGTCGCTGCATAAAAACACCTCCCTACAAGCAAAGATAATTAAACTAGAGAGCACGGTATCGGCAAGAGAACAGGAACTAGTTGTATTCGATGCGAAATACAAAAAATGCGTTGAAAAGGCAAAAGAAATTATCAAAAATCTCGATCCACGATTTGCGAATGGTAACATACATAAATCAATCTGAATTGAAATTTTTAAAAACAAATTTATTGTATTTCAAGTTGTTGACAATAGTTGTGGTTTGGATAAGAACCAAGAAGCCGAAGCGCAAAGCAAAACCGGCATGAGCGAAATGGAGGAACACCTGATGGCAACTGCCTATTACAAGTTAGTGACAAATCAATTCACTTCATTTGATTGTTTCTTTTATTTTTTTCTACTTAAAGACTTGCAGTCAATGCTCAGCGCGATGCAGTGGACGCCAAGCTTGCCATGCTCATGGGCCAAGGACAAACGTTCCTATCCAGACAGAGACAGTCAGCACCGAGAAAACCCCAAACGAGTACATACAAATCCAAATAACATATTTTTGCATGGCATGTCCAGATATTTTTATAATTTTTTTTAGTTTTCGTTAAAATAAGAAGCGAATTTTGTTTTATTATTTTGTTTGCAAAAAAAGAGTTTCACCTATTTATAAAGTAAATTCATCACACAAAGACTATGTTTTAAATCCTCTCGTAAATTAAATGTATCAAAGCGGATATTGTATTGTACTCATTAATATATTATAAATTATATTATATTTACACATTTCAAAGTTGTTTTTTTTCTTTAATTTTACTAACCTTAATGTAAACAAGATTCTTTTGGGTTCTTCTCAATCAATGAAGTGTGTTCCAGGCAGAGGTAATGGCGATAAGAGAGGCATTATCCTGGCTCAAAGTAATAGTTATATCTATTCTTGGACAGACAAGCCGCGCTCAAATCTCTCGCGTCTGTCTCCACAAACTCTACCACAGTCCACGACTATAGATTATCTCTGAATGAGATAAAAGAACAGTTTTACATACACCTCATTTGGGTGTTAGGCCGAGAAATTGCAAAGCTGATGACCTCGCCAAAAACGGACCACTTCTGCTCAATGTCAAATAGAGACCCATAGGAGCACCACTTGCGGAATGCTAGCATCTTTCAACAATGATTGTATACGGAATAAAACTTACAAAAAATTGCCTAGATTGTTGAATTGAAAACGATAGTGATTTGCCGTTTATTTATCAATATGAAAATCGGTCCATTTTTACAGTGGTGACGAAAGTCCAAAGTTTTTAAAGTTAATTTTTTTGGTGGTTTTTGCGTTTTTTGGCCATAACTTTTTTGTTAAGACAAATAAAAAAAAAAACTAAAAAATATCGCCCCTAGATTTTGATGAAACGAAGTGATTGCCGTTTATTTCATGAAAATCGGTCCATTTTTACAGTGGTGACGAAAGTCCAAAGTTTTTAAAGTTAATTTTTTGGTGGTTTTTGCGTTTTTGGCCATAACTTTTTTGTTAAGACAAATAAAAAAAAACTAAAAAATATCGCCCCTAGATTTGATGAAACGAAGCGATTGCCGTTTATTTCATGAAAATCGGTCCATTTTTACAGTGGTGACGAAAGTCCAAAGTTTTTAAAGTTAATTTTTTGGTGGTTTTTTGCGTTTTTTGGCCATAACCTCTAGAATCAACAAATGCTACAGGATCACAGGTTACCACCTGCCTAGCAAGTTAACAAATATGGCCATGATGATTTATGTAGAAGCTGCTTGGACGAGAATAAAGAGGAAACAGTCCAACACCTTCTATGAACATGTCCAGCACTCTCCAATAAAAGAAATACCTACCTAACCCCTTCTTCGATAATACCAGTGAACTGGCAACGATGGACACAGAATGATTTGTTTGCGTTCATAACTCTCCCATGAATAACATTCTTTAGAAGTAGCACAAAGGACCCTTGGGGTCTAAGTGAGTCAAAAACATCTAGACAGCCACTCTAACCTAACCTAAACCTACCCCTCTTGCCACTGTCAATGAGTGGCGTTTGCATCTCGAGATTTTCGGTATGTGCTGTGCATCATTCTTGTTAAACGATCACATATTCGATGTCGCCAAAAATGCCGCAAGATGTTTGGGTTTCCTAAGAAGGTGCAAAAAATTATTCGCCCCCTCTCCATCTCTGGGCTGGTGCTCCAGATACATAGTTAAGCCTCATGTATGGTATACAATAAAAAGCTCTTTGATTGGTGACATAGACATCACTGACTCATTCTCTTCGTAAAATCAACGTCGCGTCGTAACGTTTCGTCTCTCTCTCTCTCTCTCTCTCGTTGCATTCCTCGCCTTAAACAATTTGCCCGTTACACTCGCGCTTCTAGGAACACCCATCAGTTTATTCTCGGGCCCAACTTCGGAAGTATAGAGAATCGTTCTTTAGCCGTGTTACGCGAATGTGGAGCTCTCTTCCACACTCTATCTAACGACTAATGTACACCGACAACTCCTTTCCAACCCATTTCTTCCTGTGGCTCTACACATACACAGCAGGCGATAGCTCTGGTTGATCAGCAGGTTTATAACCCCTGGTAGCACTCAGCACGGCATGCAATAGCTCTGGGCGATCAGCAGGTTTAAATAAGGCCCCTGGTGGAACTCAGGACAATTTCCTTCAATATTAAAACCCCTAACCATTGGTGGAGGGAAATTTCAATAACGAGATGACGATAGCTGCACAGTTGGCGGCGGAAAAGACCAAATCAATCACCGAGTGTGCTAAAACCACTTTGTGTTAATGAGGTATGAGATCAAATCTTTGATCTTGATTTCTGAGAGTTCCTCAATACCGTTGAAAAAATCTTTACCTAAGTAGAGTGCTCTTTTCCTAGCCAAGGCTGGAGAATGGCATAGGAAGTGTGTGACAGTTTCTTTCTCGTCCTGGTTCTCACAGCAACGGCAGAAAGAGTTATGTGGTATACTCCATTTTGCCACATGCTCCCCTACAGGCCAATGCCCTGTGCAGGTAGCGACGATCCAGGCTATGTGATGCTTTGGTTTGGAAATTAAATTGATTGATTTTAATTTGTTATAGGCCGGCCTGATTTTCCTAGATATAAGCAACTCGTTAAGCTATTCCACTTATGATTTGCTTCTGATGTGTATTTGTTCAGGATATAGCCCTTCAAAACTCCAAAACAAGCATATACAATGAGTTGTGAAGGGCTCATTTCCCTCATAGCCCCTATGGCCCGGTATCCAGGTTAGAGTGACGCTCAAATCAAGTTCCTTGAGTGCCTCTTTGCATTGCTGTACCAGTTTAGAGGATGATAAAGCTGAATCAATGGCTTTAATAGCTGCCTGACTGTCTGATAGTATAGCTACATTTTGGTTCTGTCGGATATTTTTAAGGGGTACACAAGCTTCCCTTATCGCTAACAATTCTGCCTGGAATACACTGGCAAAATCACAAGATAGTTGTGTCGAAGTCTTCCGTCACATCATCGCCTTCCTCCCAGTCGATTCTTGATGGGAACAAGACTCTAAACTTCTTTGAGGTGTTTAGGGTAGGGGTGCAGTAATCGGTGTTTGTGGATAGGATGTCTGATGGTATCAGACTTGTTTGGTTGCAGTTCCCGTAGGATCAAGTTTTCCAGCAGCCTATTTCTTTGAGTCTCAAGATACTCCAGGACATCTGATATTTAATAAAGAGTTCAATCGGAAGAAGGTCCAGGATGACGTTAAGTGCATCCGTTGGACAAGATCTAATTGCACCTGATATTCCTATACGCGAGCATTTCTCTGCACCTTTGTAAGCTTGTTTACTATGTAAGATTTGCTGAGAGCAGGTCACCAAACAATGGAACCATACACAAGTATCGGTCTAACAACCGCTGTGTATTTCCATTTTATCATTTTTGACTGGAGGCCCTACTTTTTTCCGAAGGTTCTGTTGCAGGCGGATAAGGCGACACACGCCTTCCTCACCCGTTCTTCATTGTTAAGCTCCCACTTTAATTTGGTGTCTAGTATTAGCAAGAAGGTAGTTTTATGGTCAAAAAATCGAAGTCTGTCCACCTGATTTTATGTAAAGAAATGTAATTCTGTCCCTCTTACTATCTAAACAATTCAAAACAGAAAAAAACTGCAAGCTACTCCTTAAGAAATACTTTTCTTTATTTATTTATACGCATGTCCCAGCATATTTTATTATATATAATTTTTAATAATTTTTTATTTCTTATTTTTTCTTTAATTTCCATTTAAATTCATTTTTTCACATTTTCTATTTCTTCAAATAAATACATATCTAACAATTAATAATTTTACTTTATTTTTTTTTTTTTTATTTTTAGTTTCACAGAAGGAAATAGCTATCTAATTAAAATAAGAAAAAAAAAATAATAATTATAATTAAGAGCCTCTTAAGCTTACAAAAAAAATTATGAATTTAATAACAATAACATAACAAACAAAAACATTTTTTTAAACAATTATAAATTTACACCTTAAACTTAAGTTTTAATAACTAAATGTCGCTAAATGCTTTTATAGACGGTGGATAAGGTAAATGGTGTAATTTTTCGTTCCTTCACTTTTTCATTTTTTCTTTTTTTTTTTTTTTGTTGTTTGTTTAAAGAACGAACAAAGACATTTATTAATTTTAGATATAATTTAAAAGAGATGACTAGAGCACTCCTTTGGCACAGTTTAATGTATATTTATTTTCGTAGACTATAACTGAAAAAGCTCTGCAAGACAACAACAAAGATTTTTTTTTTGGTTTAAAATTTATGTTAATCTCTCTTTTCTTCGCTTGAGATTTGTTTGTGTGTGTGTGTATTTTATTTTTACATATATTTTATGTTGAGATGAAATTCATCTACCAAGGACGCCACATGTTGTCGTCCATTTGCCTGGATTCACCAGCAAACATCCCAAAACCACCTCCTCCGACGCCGCCGCTGCTGCCACTACCCTCCTGTCGATTAAGGTAGTTTTGATTATTTTGATTTTGATCCGAACCCTCCATATTAATATCACTGTCACCATCTTCGACGTTTATTGATTTCGTCGTCGATATCATCACAGGCGGGGTCACTGAGGGTTTTTCAATGTCAACATCAATTTCCAATGAGCTTGATTGTCCAGGGTGTACTTGTAGAGGTTGCTGCTGCTGCTGATGGTGTTGCTGCAGTTGCTGATGCTGCTGCTGGTGCTGTTGATGATGTTGATGCTGTTCCAGTTGGTGTTCAATTATTGGACTACGTCTGGGCGAGCTGGAAGCCATTAGGGAGGTAGCCGGAATCATTGCAACAACTGCATTCGAAGAGGTCGCCTCATCTCTGTTTGGCAAGTCCATTGGACATTTGTCATAGTTGTCCAATTTGTCACTCACAATCGACGTCGATTGATTTCTGTTTAATTCAATAAGTCGTTCAAAGTCGGTGCGAGTTGCAATCGGATCGACTATTGGCTGTGTGCTGAGGCCTAAGGCAGCAGCTAGTTGCATGTAGTGCGGAGGCAAGACCAGAACATTGCTGGTATCGTTCACTTTGAGATTCTTGTATGCATCCAAATTGCAGGGCTAAACAAAAAAATATTAATCAAATAAGATTTGTGAACAGAAAAAGGTATTTTTACTTTGTTTCGAATATCGCCTGGACTCAAACCAGGATTGACATCAATCATCCCTCCAGACGACGATGCTGTCATTGGCAGCCTAAGATTGTCCATGTTGGTGTCTGTAGCGTCCATTTCTTGGCCACGATTGTTATTTTCGTCCTTAAATGAATGTTAAGCTTTATTTCTGGAACAATGTTAAATTTTTGTATTTACCTGATTGTTGACATGTTCGGTCGATGTCGAGGATATCGTATGACCTGTTATGTTTACCCTGGTTGCCTTGCTGAAGTCTAATGGATTCGAATCCTGACTGCTGTAGTCTAATGAGTTTTCATCTTGTCTGAAATCGAAGTTTTAATGAAGGAAAACTCTCAAATAAGTTAAAAAAAAAGTATCGAAACTAACGGTTTCTTGGCGCAATTAATCTCAAAACAGCTACTCGATGGACTGTCAGCGTAAGCAGTGGTGTGTGGGCAAATTTCAACATCGATTTCGGCGATACACTGATCCAAATGTCGTAAGAGACGCGCCTTTGATCCAGGATCAGACAACGAAGGTAGATTTGGAAGTGGTGGAGGTTCAGGTGTGGCTAAATATCTGGCCACTTCTCGTGCACAATCTGTGTAGCCAGCTCGATATTTATTGATAGCTGTTGATGAACGATAAAAGGGGGTGATAAGGTTTATACAGTTTTTTTGGTTGAACTCACTTGGGTCATCAAGATTCCTATGCCTTTGAAAATGTCGCACTGTCAGCTCAAGAATATCAGCCTTTTCTAACTTTGTGTGTTTGGTTTGTCCGTCGGTATTCTTGGCATTGGCTTTTGTCGACTCAAGTATAAGGGCCTTCAGAATGGCCAAACTCTGGTTAATACGTGCTCGACGACGTTTCTCCATTAGTGGTTTGTTAGTGCGTTTGGTTACTTCTTGACTAGAGCTAACATTTTGAGTTGATGTAACTAGACCGATTGTTTTTGAGTTAAGCAATGCGCTGGGTTGGGTTACTCCTAAGCCTGAAGGTGAATTCAAAAGGGAATTATTGTTTTGTAATGTCTTTTGATGAATCAAACTGAAAATGTTTTTTTAAACAATGAAGAAGTTGAGATGAGATGATGACTTCAAGTTGTTCATCATTAAATAGAAGGGAATAATCCAATGAGGCGTTGTCCTATTCAAAGAACAAACATACCTCTGGGAAGAATATTTCTCAATTGCAACC